>JACSCI010000371.1:0-24545 GCA_016801065.1 Sceloporus tristichus | reverse complement strand
AATGCTGGCATTTGTATGGCTTCTCTCCTGTGTGGACTCTCTGATGTGTCACTAGGGCTGACTTCTGAGAAAGACATTTCCCACAATGCTGGCATTTGTATGGCTTCTCTCCAGTGTGGACTCTCTGATGCATGACAAGGATTGACTTGTAGGCAAAACATTTCCCACAATGCTGGCATTTATGTGACTTTTTTCCTGTGTGGGCTCTCTCATGACTCAAATGTTCTTCTGTAAAGAAGGACAATGACAGATAAGACTGAAAATCTGACTTAAGAGAGGAGTGTGTTACCCCAAGATTTAGCCCCTTTTGAACCCTCCCTATTTGAGATTAATTAATAAAGTTGCTGTGAGTAACCCAAGTATGAACTTGTTGCTTATGCCCCTAAATCCATGGAATGATTATGTCCTTACTCATAGGAGCTAGCAAAGAAGAGACTGTATGGGGACTCCCTTGAGGGAATCAGTAGAAGCAGATAGTCAAAGGACTGTTGAAACAATATTCCATGAAACATGTGCCAAAATACTTTGATTGACAGGTGGCATCATATCCTGTGAGATTGCCATAGAGTGCTGAGTCATAGCCCAAGGCATGATGCAAGCTAACTGCAGAGGTCACTTCATGATGTTTGGCTCCAGGAGATGACTCACAACCAATACAGTATACAGCTCGCATGCAGATCAGTGTGGATTGGACTGGAGGTGTGTGTACAAGAGATGGTGAATTTGATGGAAGTCAGAGAGGAGAGCTTGCAAATATTTGTATTAATTTGCAATTCAAAATAGAGAACCTCCAAGGATTTAGATGAAATCAACTGTGTTTGTGACTTATTTTTAAGTGTGAAAAGTGGTCAGTGCATTGCCAATATCTATATCTGGGTATTTGCTTCCATACTCTGCATGTTATTGTTGAGCGGCATCTGGGAGCATCACTTGCAGACTGTGCTGTGTATTGGCTTGTGAATGTGATTGGAATTCAGAGCCAAGAAGGATCCAAGAGCCATTGTGCTAATCCCTTTTGTCTGAGATATTTGCACCAAGCACCGATTGCATTCAATTTGGTTTCTGACCATTCTTCCCCCCAGAAAACATTCTAAAGTGAGTAAAACCTTTTTGAACACTCAGTTTCTGCCCCCAAGTAACAATTCCAGTATAAATATCTGCCCCAACTGGCTGTTCTTTGACGTCAGTCCAATTACAGACAGTCTGTCAGTTTACATGGCTAAGCACCTAAAAGCACTCGCCAACCCCACTTGTCACAGGATGTCCTGACTTCTCTTCCCATTTCGAACCCTCAGCAATTGGAATCAAGATCCGCCTAGGCAAGGCATTACCATTATGAAAGTCTTACATCTCTTTACCATTCCCACCTGTTCTTGTTCTTGTGCATGTGTGTGAATACTTACGTGTGTGTCTGTATTTTGATTTTCCCTTAAATAAAACATAAAAACCTATTTGAAATGCTTTTGGAGTTCTGTGGGCTTCTGAGCGTGTGTCCTCCTTTCCTCCCTTCATAGATATTACTCATAATTGCTAAACGGAATCCCTAAATATGTCTGAAAACAAGGATTTGAGCTGGTTCTCAGAAGTTCAGTCAAACCAGTTTTAAAATCTGTCAGGTTGGTGGCTGCCTCCCATTCCCCAAGGACCCTCTCCTGGCCCTTTCCTGAGGTCCCTTCCTCTCCGCACAGAGCTAGGCGATCCTGGCTTTGCTCCTTCCTTCCCCTCCTGGCTCCCAGAGGCCTGATCCCCTTCCCTTGCCCATCTGCACTGCTTCAGCATTTCACATACAACATCTCTTCCCTGCCTTTCTGTTTTTCACATTCCCTCTATCTCTCTATCACAGAGACATATCCAAAGCCCCTGATTCATAAAAGGTACACTTTCAGGCCCATTTGTTGAGAAAGTAAGAATAACTATATAAATAATTCATTGGGAAAGGCAAAGCACCGGGGGAGGGGGGATCTGGACTCCAATTTTGGTGAGGGTCAGCAGCTAAAAAGGCCAGTGTGATCCTAGGCTACATCAATGCGAGTATAGTGTTATGGCAGGGGGTTGGACTGGATGGTCCTTCTACTTCCTTTCAACTCTTTGATTCTATGTTATAGATTAAGGGAAGTAATAGTGCAACTCTATTCTGCTTTGGTCGTGCCCTCACTTGGAATACTGTGTCCACTTCTGGTCACCACAATCCAAAAAGGATGTTGAGAAGCTGGAGTGTATCCAAAGGAGAGCAATGAAAATGGTGAAGGGTCTGGAAACCATCAAGCCCTATGAGGAGTGGTTCAGGGAGCTGAGAATGTTTAGCCTGGAGAAGAGAAGGTTCAGGGTGGATATAATAGCCTTGTTCAAATATTTGAAGAGATACTGAGGATGGAGCAAGCTTGCTTTCTGCTGCTCTAGAACAAAGGACACAGAACAATGGATGTAAGGCACAGGAAAAGAGGTTCCACCTAAACATTAGGAGGAATTTCCTGACAGTAAGAGCTATTCAACAGTGGAATATACTCCTTCAGAGCATTGGCGAATCTTATTATTATTCATTTCAAAAGCACTCCTTTTTTGAAGGTCTTTAAAGTTGTTTGAAGGTCTTTAAACAAAGGCTGGGTGGCCAGTGGAAGGGGATGCTTTAAGTGTGTATTTCTGCATGGCAAGGGGCTGAGGCAGATGATCATTGTGGTCTATTCCAGCTCTATGATTCTATAATTCTAAAGTGGAATCACAGTGCTATGATAATGCAGTATGAAAGGGCCCTGACTCTTCATAGTAAGGGCAATGAATTCAGCTTCCTTACCCACAGAGGCCACATTCTCGTAATTCTCCATCATCACATCCTTGTACATAAGTCTCTGCTTCTTCGTCAATAGTTTCCATTCATCCTCAGTGAAATATACCGCCACATCTGCAAAGGTCACCTGCAATAAAAAATAGCCCTCATCCAGAGAATGACTAATAAAAGAAGGGGTGGGGGGAGCACATGATGCATCTCAAAAATTATTTCATCACCTCAGAATTTAGTCCAGGAAAGAAATTTTAAATTCTGTTAGCAAGAAAAAAAGCTAGTGCCTTTGAGATCCAGTTTGTTTCAAATTCTTTCAATATAATAAACAATATAATTTAGGCCATGGCTGGGATATTGAGGATGGATTAGGATATCGACTATCCCAAAATGTATAGTACATTTGGCTTCCAAAGATTATAGTGCATTTAGTCATTTGTTGCCAAATTTCAGAGGCAAATGTCATTTCTAAAAAGCAGTTCTGGGGAGCACTGTGGGCTTGAGGGCCATGGAGCCACCCCCAATTTATATCCAGAGACATTCTCCTATATCCCCCAACATTTCACAGAAGGGAAGAACAAGACACATGTGGACAAGCAACACCAGAAAGTGGTGAAGATGGTCAAAGTTGTTTATGAGGAAGATCACACAAGTGGGGAAGGGCATAGCAGTTTGCCTTTGCCTCAGACTCCTATCAAGGACAAGATCCTGTCTCCTTCTTTCTTCTCCTCTCCCCACTTTTGACTTGATGGGGGTGCAAACTCCTTGGCCCTCATTATGCTGAAATTGAAGTGAGCTGAAGAAGGGGGAAAGTGGGAGGAGGAGAGAGAAACCAGGACATTTGAAAAGCCCCCAAAATAATGGGGTGACAGAATATTAACCAGGACTGTCTCTGCCAAACTCATACAGTACTTTATTTATTATTATTATTATTATTATTATTATTAACTTTTATTTATAAAGCGCTGTAAATTTACACAGCGCTGTACATATTTGCTTCCTTTGGCCCAGCAGTGACACAGATGAAGCTAATAAAATAGTGACTCACCCAAGAGTTCTTGTACCTAGGCAGCCTCTTTCTCTTGGAGCCCAAATCCCTCCGCTTGGACTCTGTGTTGGCCATCAGATGGTAAGGGAGTCCTGGTGGTCCTGCACTTGGGTCACTTCCAGCAAGAGAGCCCCCAAAGCCGTGTACAAGGAGACTGAGATGAAGTTCCTGGGTTAGGATTGGCTTGGCAAGAAACTCTGCAGCACTCAAAGACACAGAGAACAGCATCCTGCTGGTGACATACACAGCTGACATATGCCTTATTTGGGCTGATACAGAGGTGGGTATCCCCCTCCTCCTTATGCAGCAAACAAAGCCCCCTGGACCTAGCATAGATTCACTGCAGCTCCCCTACACAACAGATACTCCATGCCTTATTGAAGTGGTGGGGAATAAGGAGATGGGAAATTGGAGAGGGCCCTGGTTATGTCCCCATAGCTAAATGTGAAATGAGTGCATCATCTCCAGAAGTGTCCATTGGTCCTCACAGGAAGATGTCTTCATTTTGCTTCTGGCTACAAAAATACAGCTGAATCCTTTTCCAATACCTCGCACCCAACGCTCTCACCAGGAATGGAATGGCCATTCAGGATCGCTTCCATGTCTCTATGGTAATACCTAGGTCAGTGAATAGCCAGTTGTTGGCAGATTCCACCTGGAGCAAAACTGGAGCATAAAGTTTTCTGCTGGGTCAGGCTTTTTGGCCTAGTAGCCCCTCATTCTCCCAGTGGCCAAACCAGTTGCCCTCCATCCCACAGGGAGGCCCCTAGTCAAGCAGGGCAGGAAAGGAGCTCTCTCTACTCTGGTTGCTCCCCTTCCTTGGTACGCAGCCCTCCTCCCAGGATTAGGGGGGAACAGAGGATTGAGCTGATGGAAAGAGATCATCTGATTTCCACATGCAGGACTAAATCCTAACCTGTATCATATACTATGCTTCTTCCTGATCAGAGGAGAATCACCAAATCAGCTGGATTTACCTATAGGTTGACTCATCAGTCACTTACGGGTTCAGTGGGTCTACTCTCTAGGTTTAACCAATAGGATTCATTCCTCCTCAGTCTTTTAAATGCAAGAAGGCTAATTTTTCATGCTGTCTTATCAACACTGATGAAAATTTAACTTCTCTTTCATGCAGAGGAGGAGGAGGACCTTCTTTATATCTCAGATGGGGAACCTTGGGCTGGATAAGATATGCACTACTTTACAGATCTGATCCGCAGCCTCCCCTCATCATGCCCCCCTCCCCATTAGATACTGGTGAAAATAATTATTTCTTTTTTACAAATGAAACTGTTTCTCTAAGCTTAACTGCTATTTGTGGGTGTGTCAGTCATAGCTGGAGCATGAGGTCTGCACCTCGTCTCTCTGCTTGCTGAGGCCACCCAGAAATCTTTATGTGTATATTTGTGTGCAGCGTTGTTGAACAGACCCATTGTCAACATCCCGTTCATTTTCACTTCTCCTTATGTATTTTTTAAAAGTATGCACACCACTGAATGTATTGCACTTGATACAACAACATTCTATAAATGTATAGGTTTAAGATTAAAGATTGCATCCTGGATTATGCTCATTTTTGGGAAGTGAAGACGTATGTAAATACATTTTATAAACCTAGTGAAACAAATATCTTACATAGCTCTAGTAAACAATAGATACACACACAGTCCCCATACAAATGACTCACTAGCGCACTGTGTGGTTGGGGTCTGGAAATCTCACTTCCACCTTCTGGGAAGGCAATGCTGATGATAGCCATTAGGACTGAAGGGCAGGGTATAAATAACATAATAAATAAAATAAAATAAATGCTGCTAGAAACTGAATGTGGGGCTATATTCCTGCAAAGCATGGGCTCACTCTCTCAGCCGCAACCCTTCCACACAATCCTGGACTGAAACATTTAAACAAAAGGCCTCTTTCAGCTCCAGAAATAAAGACCTACCTTCAATACAAAGACCCTGATTCCTGCAGCCCCCAAAAGGGCTCTTCTGCAGTTCTTTGTTGCCGGAGCTTTCCCCGGGTCAGAGTCCGTCTCCTCAGCCGTAGAGAAGGGTTGCTCTGAATGCGGAGAAGGAAGAGGTCCACAGGGCTGAGGGAGGGAAGGTAATGGGAAAAGAGTCAGTGCCAATGGCTTTTACTTGGTCATGCTCTCCATTTTCCTTGAATGTCCTCCACTCTGCAGTGCCTTGTCCTCCTTTCTGGTGAGGACATCTGGTCCCCCTGCTTGAGGGTCTCTCCCCCCAATAGAGCCATGGGGTCCAGAGGGAGGGCCAGCTGTGGGTCTCCAGGGTTAGTGTTAGGCTCAGGAGAAGGGAGGGAGAGGCTGGGAAGCCATACCCTCAGAGTTTCTCCATGCAAAGCAGCTGCTCCACCCACTGGGTTAGATACCCTTCCCAATAGGTTCAGGGGTACAAAGCGGCTGCTGGCATTTTGTCTTCTGAATCCTCCCTGCATTGGTCTCCTCTCCTGTGACACAGCCCCAGTCCTGGCCCACCACAGTCTTACGGAAAGGGCCCAGTTCAAGGGGGAGCTGAGGATTTCTATTCAGACATTTTGTAAGAGATAATGTTTTAAAGAAAGCTTTTCCTCTGCTTTAGTTTTGTGGAAAAATACCTAATGTATAGCATTTCCCACCTTGGCAGGAGATGGGGCCAGATCATCTCTATGGGAGACGCTGCCTCCAAGAGCATTGGAGGAGTCTCTGGCTCGATGGCCATCTCTTTGGAGGACTTGGAGGGCAAAATGGGGCTGAATGGATGGCCCTTGGAAGCTCCCTTCCAGCCCTAGGAGCCTATGAAGCCTACCTTACAAGGCTGTTGTGGGAGTTAATCACAAGACAATTACTACACAAGAATGGCCACCTTTTAGCAGCTGACAATAAAAAAATATCCATACAATACAATAGAAACAAGTTTCATGATCTCCCAAACCCTGACCCTAACCCTCCCATCCAAAGTAAAATACCATTGAATTACTGGACAGTTATAAAAATGGTTATTAAAAACAGGGATAGTAGCCAAAGCCCAATGTTTGTGAAGAAAAAGAATAAGGCTTGTATTAAAACTATCCTCCCATTTCTGATCCCTTTTAAACCCCATCTTCTCCAGAAGGAGCAGAGCTGTGTCATAAGAAACCCCTCTCAGAAAAGAGACACAAAAGACACACAAAGAGACACATTTCCTTCCTTTTGGCCCAAGCAGCCTGGCCTCCTTCTCTCTCTGGAGCCTCAGGAGAGAAAGAGAGGCATCTGTTCAACTGAGACTCAGAGAACGTTCTGGAACATTATTCCCCACAGTCACAAGCAGCACACAAAATGGCTCCCAGAAAACAAAATGGTCGCCAGAACACAAAATGGCTGCCGGAACAGAAAATGGCCTCCTCCACCTCAGCACTTGGCAGTTGGAGGCCTCAGCACAGTAGTGAAACCTACCACTTCAAGGCCTTGTGCCTCTGCTCTCTTTCTCTTTCTTTCTTTCTTTCTCTCTCTCTCTCTCTGCTCCTCGCTCACTCTTCCGCACATAGAACTAAATAGAGAGGCATAAGCTCCTCCTCCCCTTCTTCATTCTGGCCAATGGGGGCAGAGGAGCTGGAAGGCCCTGCCCCACCCTCACAGGCTCCTCCTGCAGTTAATATGGAAGAAGGCAGGAGGGACTGAGGGACCCTGGAGCCCCAGATACACAGACACTGGCCAAAGGCACACATTCCCAAAGCCTAAGACACATGAAATGGCACCCTATGCAGGGCAGGACCCTCCTCTCTCTGGCCATGTGGATGCTGGGAGATACAGTCCAGGGAATACACTGTAAACCCCATTGGGAAGAGAAAAGGCTACTACTGCCTTTCAGATCCAGTTTCCCCAAATCCTTTATGAGGCCAGAAACCCCTTTGTTAGGAAGCGAACCCTGAATATCTCAGGAAGGCCCTTTATCTCCCAAGGCCCCCTCCCTTCAGGACCTCCTTCCACTCTTCCCCTCAGTCTCTCTCTCTCTCTCCTGAAGGTCTCAAACTGCCAATTGTGATACAAATGTCTCTCCCAAATGGTAGTTCAGTGTTTTGTAAATAGGAATTCATCTTGTCCAAATCTTCTTCCTCTTGGTTATACAATTTCCCATATAATTTATGATGAGCCTTTTTTATTTTGCTTTGGTCTGTGACCATCCTCTTTCCAACTTGAATCTTCGTTATCATCTTCCTTTCTTTCTTTTCCCTAAGTTTATAAGATAACCACTTCCCCGGTTTATTTAGACTGTTGGAAATGATTTAATTTGAGATATTTAAGCTTGTTCTCCATCTCTTCAATTAGCATAATAGAGAGTTGTTTTTGTAGGAGTTTAATCTCTTTATTTGTCTGTACATCAGTTGGGTTTTTTTTGGAGAGCCTCTTCCTTCTCCTTCAGCTCTTCTTGAATTTTCTGAGTCTTTTCTTGGCTTTTTCTCTTGTTTTCCACATTAAGTTTTATAAAAATACCTCTTAACGTGGCTTTCGATGCTTCCCAATTTCTTATATGATCAGTGTCTTTCCCGACGTTTTCTTCAAAATACCATTTAAGAGTCTGTTTTGCTTTATTTACATTTTTAGGAAATTGTAATAGTTTTTCATTCAGTGACCAATTAAATGACGTTTTAGCTTTCTTAACTTTCATGGTTATAGGATTTTGGTAAAATGTCCATTTCCAAAATTTGCACAGCTAATGTTTTAGTAGCTAAAAGAAAATCAGTCCTAGAAAAAGTCTTATGTCTGTCAGAAAAAAAGGTGTAATCTTTGCCCCCCCCCCAAATAGAGATGTCTCCAAACATGTACTAGTTCTTGATTTTCCATCAGTTTAAAAAAGGACATGGGGAGTTTTCCTTGGTCCTTTTTCCTGGCTTTACTACAAGATCCGTCCAGTAAAGGCTTAATTACAGCGTTCCAGTCCCCCATCATTATTATTTCTCTGTAATCTAAGTCTGTCATTAAATTATATATTGATTGAAAACATTGATCTTTTTTTTCCTGGGGGCCCTATATTCCAACCAATAATACTTTTTTGCCCTTGAGGTTCACTTCAACCCCAAGATAATGGCCATTTACATCACTGAACACTTCCTTCGCTGTAATAGTCTCTTTTGCATACATCACAATCCCCTTTTTCTTTTTTGTTGATTCCCTAATTTCTTGTTCTTTAATAATCTAATATCCTTTTGCCTTTTGTGGGTTTCTTGTAAACTGACAACATCTTTCTTAAGTTTCCCTAAATAGTGATATATTTTCTTTCTCTTTATAGGTGAGTTTACTCCTTTTATCTTCCATGATAAAATGTCCATATTCAGATTTGGCTAGATGTTGGAGTTTCTAGTTTCCCTTCTTTTTCCCTTTATTAGTTTCTAATATTTTCATATTTACCTTTAACTCCTCTTCTATTCGGTCTCCCTCCTCTGTCACTTTCCTCTCATCATCATCTTTTATTTCTTCTTCTAGATTTGGACTAACGTCCTGTTAATCTTCTTCATTGTCAATCTGTCCTGGTTCCATGTAATTGTTTAGATCAGGGGTAGGCAACCTGCGGCCCGTGGGCCGGATGCGGCCCGGCAAGGCCTTGGGACTGGCCCCAGCCTGGTCCTGCCGCCAATTGCCGCCAGAACCTTTGGCCTCTCGCATGAGAGCGTGGGGCCTTTGGCCTATCAGGAAAAGGCGGGCAAGGGGGGCAAGCAGCGGGCAAGGGGGGCAATTGTCTATAGAAGCCTCCAAAACATGCATTTATATCAACATTTTTTAAAAAATCAGCAAATTTTTTCTTGTGTCCTCCATTTTATATAAAAAGTGTCCTCCATTTGAAAATTTTGTCCTACATTTGTCCCGGTTTATTTGTTTATTTAATTTGTAAAAAAATTATTTAATTATTTATTTATTGGCTTTGGCCCCCCAGTTGTCTGAGGGACAGCAACCCGGCCCCCGGCTCAAAAAGGTTGCCTACCCCTGGTTTAGATTCCCATTTTGTTCATTGTTTTGGTCTATATCATCACTTCTTTTGTCATTTCTTCTTCCAGGTCCATTTTCAATCCTCTTGCCATATTTAATCCAGAAATCTTTTGCTTTTTGAACCATTTTTGGTTCCACTTTACTGAGATTCCCTCCAGCTTTTCCCATTTATAAAGAATTTTTTATTTATTCAGGTTCACTGTTATGAATTTGTAATTCCCCTTTTTTGAATAACTCTTTTTTGGATGTCTTTAAAGATTTTTATCGCACAACCTTCTATTTCCAAAGGGCTTTCGTAGCTCAATAATAAAAGTTCATCCTGTATTGTTTTCCTCACAAAAGAAATAACAGTGTCTCTGGGGAGGCTTTTGTCTTTTGCAATCTGAGAGTTAATCCTGAAAGTTTTGTTGACATCGTTAATGAAATCCTGATAGGGGATCTCCATATAATCAGCTAACGCTGGAACAAGATATTCATAGAGGTTTTCATGTTGGATTTCCTTTAGTCCTCTTATTTTCCATGAATTTTCCCTTTGCTTTAAATCATCCAGTGCTTTAGCATCCAGTTGCATTTCCTGTTGTTGAATTAAAAAAGCAGATTTTTCTTCTAATATTTGAGACTTTTCTTCCAATTTGTCAATTCTTGTGGTAACTTGACTTATTTCTTTAGTGACTTCCTCCAGAGATAGTTTGATTTCTCTTAATTCTGTCTTCAGTTCAGATTTCACGTCCTCTTTCAGATCTCTCCTTAAACTATGAGTCTATGATTCTGAGATCACAATAGGACTGTCTCAATGCTTCTGGTGAGGAAAACAGTAGTCCTGTCTCAATCCTTCAGGTAAAGAGCACCTGCCTGAACTCATAATAGTCCCATCACAATCTTTCAGGAAAGGCACCTCAGGCTGAGATCACAATGGGACAGTCTCAATCCTTCAGGTAAGTAACATCTGCCTGAAGTCAATAAGCCCATCTTAATCCTTCAGGGAAGGAACATTAGCCCAAAGTCACAATGAGTTAGTGTCAGTCCTTCAGATAAGGAGCTTCACTCTGAGATCGCAATGGGCCAGTCTTATTCGTTCAGGAAAGGAGCAACAGCCTGAAATCACACTGCGCCAGTCTCAATGTCTCAGGCAATGAGTGTCAGCCTGAGGTCATAATGGGCCAATATCAGTCCTCCAGGTCTGAAGTGACAAGTGTCCCATCTTATTCCTGCAGGTAAGGAGCATAAGCCTTAAATCATAATAGTCCCGTCTCAATCCTTCAGGTAAAGAGCATGAGCCTGAAGTCATAATAGTCCCATCTCAGTCTTTCAGGCAAGGAACCTCAGGGTGTGATCACAACAGTCCTGTCTCAATCCTTCAGGTAAGGAACAGCAGACTTAGGTCACAATGGGACAGTCTCAATCTCTCAGGCAAGGGCCATCAGCCTGAAGTTGCAATCTGAGATCTAGAGTCAGTTCTCTGCTCAAAAAATCAAACTCATTAGAAACAAAAGAGGTTTTATTGATGAATCGAGGCAGAAACATCCATTAACACCTTGTTGCAAAGTCTGAAGTCCAAAGGAACTTGCTCAACCCCTCCCTAAGCAAGCCCCCAATTCCAAAGCTAAAGCAACACAAGCGGAGGTTGCATAGATCCCAAGGTTGTCTATACTTCCCTTCCCTTCTCCCAGACAACCTCACCTTGAAGAGTGGTGTTCCCAAGCCAGCTTCACTCCTCCTTGATAACCATTCTCCAGCTGCAACCCCATCCCTCTCTCCAAACGCCCTCCTTCATCTAAAAGCCACTCCATCTGTCTTTTTAACATTTCCCACTACATGCTTTCTATAACCCATCACTCTACATTACCTACTATGAACTACAACTATAGCTCCTACTTTAACTCTTATAATGAAACCCTAATATTTTTACTCTTTATGACAGAACTCTTATACACTGTTTGTGACACGCAATGGGCCAGTCCCAATCCTTCAGGGATACAGCACCAATCTGTGGTGACAATTCTCCCGTCTCAACCTTTCAGGCAAGGAGCATCAGCCTGAGGTCACAATGGGCCAGTCTCATTCAAGTAAAGAGCACCAGCCTCAAGTCATTATTCATGCATTTATTCATTTAGGGATTCATGCCATAAGGGTTTAGGTTTAAATTAGAGTTAAGATAGATGGGATTTATGGTGGGTTAAAATAATATGTTTTAATATGTGCTTTAATAGAAGATACTAGAAAGAGGTAGGGAGATCATGGCTAAAGAATGTGATTGTTTGCTAGGATTGGAATGTGTGGGGATCATCCTTCTAACAGAGGCCTGGGTTTAAAAGACTGATCTCTGTAAAAGGAGGGGGGAAACTAGACAGTTATGGATATTTTTATATTATATTATGTTGCTATGTGTTTATGCTTATTTTATTTTCACATGGTATCATACTAGATTGGGATTGATGGGGTTTCATATTATATATATATATATATATATATATATATATATATGCATGTTGTTAAGCCATAATGTTAATTAAAACTGTTGTTTCGGTGAGTTCTTTGGTCCAAGGCTACAGATGCAGTGGTTGAGAGAATGCACATGAGAGCTTAATTGTTTTTGGAAAAGCTGCCAGAATCCCAGATGGGAGGACACTGTGCGGGAAAGGGCTATCTCAATATCCTCTTCTGTATGGAACAGGCACATCCGTGGGTGGAGGTAGTCAATATCTCTGCATTGTCATGGACCATGGATCATTTCCTGGTCAAGGTCGAGCTGAAGGCCACTATTTCTCCTGTTGGGGTTGGAGGACCTATTAAAATGGTCCGCCCTCGAAGGTTGATGAAACCCACTAGGTTCCCAGAGGCCTTTGAGGGTTTGATGGCTGGTAATGCCGGCGATTCTGTTGAAGATTCCAGATGGTGTCGCATGGGGACAGTTGTTCGGCCAAGAGGGAGCTCAAATTGGGCGTCCCTCAAGGGGCGATTCTGTCTCCAATGCTATTCAACATTTAGATGAAGCTGTTAGGTGAGCTCATTCAGAGACATGGGGCGGGGTGTTATCAGTACGCTGATGACACCCAAACGTATTTCTCCATGTGTCAAACTGATGCAGTGACTAAGGATGATGTTTCTCCCCTGAATGGCTGTCATAATGAGGTAATGGACTGGAAGAAGGAAAACTAACTCCAATGGAATCCAGGTAAAACTTGTAATAGGGACCCCAAATTCGGGAATTGAGTTATGTCAGCCATTTCTGGATGGGTTCACACTTCCCCTGAAAGACTCTGTCCGCAGTTTGGGAGTGCTCCTGGATTCATCACTTCATCTGTTGGCTCAGGTGGATGCAACGGTCAGGAGCACTTGTTATCAGCTTCGGCTGATACGCCAACTGCGCCGCTTCCTGGAGCAGGGAGACCTTGAGACAGTAGTACATGCGCTGGTCACCTCTCGGCTTGATTCCTGTAACACATTCTACATGGGGCTACCCTTGTGCCAAGTTCGGAGACTTCATTTGGTACAGAATATGGCAGCCAGGTTGGTTACTGGCACTTCTAGAACTGCTCACATTACACCAGTTCTTAAATCCCTCCACTGGCTGCCCATTAGTTTCTGGGAAAGATACAAGGTGTTGCTTTTAACCTTTAAAGCCCTACATGGCTTGGGTCCAGACTAGTTGTGGGAGCGCCTCCTCCCATACAATCCACCCACAGACTCAGGTCCTCTGGGAAGAACCTGCTGCAACTCAAGAAGACCAGACTTTCAGCAGTGACCCAGAGGTCCTTCTCATCAGCCGCTCCAAGGCTCTGGAACATATTTCCACCTTGGAAGCCTTTAGGAAGGCTATTAAGATGGATCTCTTCCAGCAGGCCTTTCCAGACTAGATTAGATGTATTGAGTTGCTTCTCCCTCCCCCTGACCCTTACCCTTGCCATTGTTACTGTTATGGAAATTGTTATTGATGTATCGTTCCTGCTCTCCCATCTCGCCTTCAGAAAATGATCCATTTCTTGCCCGAAAAAACTTTTTTACTGTATTGTGTTTTGGATGTTTTACATTTTTTTGCTCTTTATTAGCCTTTTAAGGGTTGATTAATGTTCTTATAATTGGGAGGATGGTTTGGGATTTTTAATAGTATTTCTTAAATTGTATGTTATTTTATTACTGTAATCTGCTTTGATTCCTGTGAGAAAAGGTGGATAACAACAATAACAACACCAACAACATCAACATCAAGGGTATCCAGGGCCCTTTCAACATGCTTCCAGAACTGGGGGGGGGGGTGTTTCTGGGGCTGTGGGTCTCCCTGTTGGTCCTCCTCTGCAGGGTTGTTGTGAGGGAAAAGGTAAGTATATAAAGGGGGTGCCCAATCCGGATCCTGTGGGCCTCAAAGCCTAGTTTCCAGGTTGCCAGGGGATTGCCAGAGCTTTGACAATCCCCTGGCAACCTGGAAACTAGGCTTTGAGGCCCACAGGATCCGGATTGGGCACCCCCTTTATATACTTACCTTTTCCCTCACAACAACCCTGCAGAGGAGGACCAACAGGGAGACCCACAGCCCCAGAAACACCCCCCCCCCAAAAACAGTTGCTTCCAATGCTATTGAACCCTATCCTGCGTGATGCTTTCTATTTGGCACAAAACCCTTCTCCAAATGAGGCATCAGAAGGGAGGGTCTCTCCTCTGCCCCACTTTCCAGGAGGGAGGGGGCTCCTCAAAGACATTTTTACCTTTGGATCCCCCTCCCCTCCATGGCCATGCCTCTCTCCAAGGGTCCCCTCTGCCCCCTTTTATGATAATAGCCCCCCAAACCCCCAAGGAATCCCCCGAGGAGGAGGCAAGGAAGGAAAGAGGGAGAGGAGTCCTGACAGGCCCCTTGCCTTTCTTTGGGGGAGAAGAGGGGCTTCCTTCCTTCTTATATCCCCTCAAGGGCCCCCAGAAGACCCTCCAGCCATTCCTCTGAATGAACAAGGGCTCTCCCTACTTCTCTCCCTCCCTCAGAAAAGACTGTGAGGGCAGCCATGGCTTCAGGGGCTGAGACTGCGCATGCACATATGGCCCTCAAAGGCCCCTCCTCAGCATGCGCAGGGATTGCCAGGGCTTAGATGCTGCTGCTTATTCCGCTGGCGGCCTTTGCGGGAAAGGAAGGTATGTGCCGGGGGTTCAGCGGCCTCCCCTTCCTTCCCTCCTTTCTTCCTTTGAAGCGATTCCAGTGGAGCCCAAGGTGCAGAGCTGGACTCAGGAGTGAAAGGCAGGAAAGGAAGGATCTAGTTGGAACATATAGCTCTCTCTGTGTATATCGTATGCATGCATGTGTGTGTGTTTGCCTCTGCTGTTCTTATGGATGGGAATGGAGCTGAGGACTGAGGAAAGAAGAAAAGTTCAGTTTGGGCAAATTCAGAACTTCTGTGCATCAAAGAGTTCAGTTTGTTGAAACAGCAAATAACTTTATTGAGAACACATAGAAATTCAGTGTTTAAGCCAGAACTGCCCACTCCAATCCAAACAATATATTAAAACCCCAAAACCTAAAATATCACCCTCTTCCAAATATAGCCCCCACCTCCAATTAAATAATAATAATAAATAATAAAATCTTTATTTATACCCCGCCCTTCCAAAGAGATCAGGGCGGCTTACAGTATGCAACAAGTGCAGCAAGTACAGGTTAAAACATATCCACAAACAACAATACAAAACTAGAATAACAATAAAAGCCCCGTTAGCCCATCCTCATGGCCACGGAAGAGGAGGGAGGCCCACAGGATATTTAGTCGGGGAATGCCAGCTTAAATAGGAAGGTCTTGAGATCCTTCCTAAATTGGGCCAGGGTGGAAGATGAGCGGAGCTCTGTGGGCAGCGTGTTCCAAAGGGCAGGGGCAGCTGTGGAAAAGGCTCTTCTAGAGGTAGAAGCTAACCTGGCCCCTGGCACCTTCAGCAGTTGCTGCCCAGATGTTCTGAGGGTGCGAGGCGGATTGTACGGGGAGAGGCGGTCCTTTAGAAATCCTGGGCCCAGGCCATTTAGGGCTTTATAGGTAATAACCAACGCCTTATATTGAGCTCGGAAGCGGATAGGCAGCCAGTGGAGATCTTTAAGTACAGGTGTAATATGGCTGGTCCTGGAGACACCAGTGACCAGCCGGGCTGCCATATTCTGTACCATCTGGAGCTTCCGAGTTTGGTATAAGGGTTGCCCCATGTAGAGTACATTGCAGAAGTCCAATCTCGAAGTTACCAGAGTGTGTACAACAGTTTCTAGGTCCCTCCGGTCCAGGTATGGGCGCAGCTGGCGAATCAGCCGAAGCTGATAACAAGTGCTCTTGACCGTCGCATTCACCTGAGCAGTCAGATGAAGGGACGAATCAAGAAGCACTCCCAGACTGCGCACGGAGTCCTTCACAGGGAGCGTGACCCCGTTCAGGACAGGTGGAACCACCGCCATTCCTGGGCCGGGAGAACCTATCACTAGTACCTCCGTTTTCTCTGGATTTAGTTTGAGTCGGTTTTTCCTCATCCAGCCCATTACTGACTCCAGACAGGCCACGAGAGGAGAGACGCCATCCCCGGTCACTGTATCAGTCGGAGACATAGAGAAAATGATCTGGGTGTCATCAGCGTACTGATAACCCCGCGCCCCATGTCTCCGGATGATCTCTCCCAGCGGTTTCCTGTAAATGTTAAATAGCATGGGAGACAGAATGGCTCCTTGAGGGACCCCGGTTTTAAGGGCCTGCTCGCTGGAGCACACGTCTCCCAGCTGCACCATCTGGGACCTCCCAGAGAGGTAGGACCGGAACCACTGGAGCACAGTGCCCCCGATCCCCACCTCCGCCAGGCGCCCCAGAAGGATACCATGGTCTATGGTATCGAAAGCCGCTGAGATGTCCAAGAGCACCAACAGGGACACGCTTCCCCCGTCAATGCTCAGACGGAGATCATCGACCAAGGCGACCATGGCCGTCTCAACCCCGTGACCCGCCCGAAAGCCAGTTTGAAATGGGTCCAGATAATCAGTTTCATCCAAGACCGCCTGAAGCTGGATCGCAACCGCCCTCTCGATCACCTTCCCCAAGAATGGTAGCAGCGAAACAGGCCGATAATTATTATGTACCAGGGGGTCGAGGGAGGGCTTTTTTAGGATCGGTCTTACGATGGCCAATTTAAGATCCGATGGAAATCGCCCATCCCTCAAAGAGGTGTTAATTATCCGGCGTAACAATGTCGTTACTACCGGTCCCCCCTGGGCCGCTAACCACGAGGGGCAGGGATCAAGAGAGCAGGTCGTTTTCCGAACACTTCCGAGGATCTTGTCCACATCCTCGGTACTCACCAACTCAAACTGATCCAGTGTAACACAGTCCACGGAGGCTCTGGAGACTTCTACCCTAGGTTCTGCGATAACATCGGCGTTCAGACCTTCGCTTATGCGAGAAGTTTTATCCACAAAAAAGTCATTAAAAAGGTCGCAGCAGGCCTTAGAAGGTTCAAGGATCTGGTTCAGGGCAGGAGGGAGCTGAGTTAGCTCCCTGACCACCCTGAACAACTCTGCCGGACGTGACTCAGCGGACGCAATACGAGCACCATAGAACGAATTCTTTGTTGCTCGTATTGCCTCTCCGTAGTCCTTCAACAACCGGTCCAGGAGAGTCTTGTCGCATAAGCAAAGGTGTTTCCGCCAACGGTACTCTAGCCGTCGCAGAACCCGCTTCCTCGCCCGGAGATCTTCCGTGTACCAGGGCTTACGATTGGAAGCGGGCCTGAGAGGACGCTTGGGAGCGATTCTGTGTATAGCCCCAGAAAGACCGGTATTCCAGATACCGGTAAGGGCATCAACAGAGTCGCCGTCATTTCCAACCGTGAGTCCCTCTAAGGCTTCTTGGAACCTCTCAGGTTCCATCAGCCTTCGAGGGTGGACCATCCTAACTGGTCCACCACCCCCGGGGGGGATCTGGGTAGAAGCCTTGATTTTCATCTCTACCAGGAAATGATCCGTCCATGACAAGGGGGAAATATTAGCAATTTCCACCCACGGATTATCCGCCTCCATACAGAAGACCAAATCGAGAGTAGTACCCGCACAATGCGTAGGACCCTGTATCAGCTGGGACAGGCCCATGGCCGCCATGGTCTCCATGAATTCCCAAGCCGCACCGGATGGAACATAGCTGGCCGTGAGGAAGATGTTGAAGTCGCCCAGGACAAGAAGCCTGGGCGTCTCCAACATCAGCTCCGCGACCAGCTGTGTCAGCTCGTTAAGGGAGTCCGCTAATGCACGGGGTGGCCGATACACCAACAGAATCCCTAGACTGTCCCTAGCCTTTAGGGTCAGGTAAATACACTCGATATAGGTGGTCTGTCGGATGTGGTTCCTGGTGAGGGACACGGTGTTCCTATGTACCAAGGCCACACCCCCCCCCCCCGCCCACCTAACCTGCGCTGGTCCTTCACCGAGTACCCAGCAGGCAGGGCCTGAGCCCACACAGCATCCCCTTCAGGCCCCAGCCAGGTCTCGGTAATGCAAGCCAGGTCGCACTTAGAGTCCTCCAGGAGGTCTTGGAGGATGTGGGACTTGTTGTTAATGGACCTGGCATTGCACAGGAGCAGCGACAGGGTTTGTGGCACGGTTGGAGAGACCCTCAGGTCCTTTAGGTTGGGAGGGGGACAGGAAGGCGGGATAGATATAATGCATCTATCTTGCCTTACCCTGGAACGCAAGTCCCTTCTCCCACCGCCATACCTCCCCCTGCCCCACACTACCTCGATTGGAGCTCCGCTCTCCCAGATGTCATCCCCGGCCCTGGCATCCCCCGCATCCCTAACCTCCCCCCAACCCTCTATGGCCGCTGTTGGAGCAGAGGGTAGCCACTATAGGCATAGGCATCCTCATGCTCCCCAGGCTAAACCCACCCTCCCACGCCCTGATCGGAACTGCGCAGCTGCGCAGTTCCGGAGCTGCGATGTTCCCCAAGTCCAAGGGTGGCACTCCCGGGGGCGGTACGCAGAGTCCAGGGCTAGGGCTCGCAGGTCTTCCCAGGGGCCTTGGGAGTTGGAGTTCTTAAGTCCCTTCTCCCTTGCCACACCCCTTGAAGGCAGAGTCCAGGGCTGGGGCTCGCAGGTCTTCCCAGGGGCCTTGGGAGTTGGAGTTCTTAAGTCCCTTCTCCCTTGCCACACCCCTTGAAGGCAGAGTCCAGGGCTGGGGCTCGCAGGTCTTCCCAGGGGCCTTGGGAGTTGGAGTTCTTAAGTCCCACAGTCCCACAGTCTATGCCCCACAGGTAACAAGGCCCTTTTGCAATTCCCACAAAGTAGCTCTTTCTCTTAATACCGGCCTCCAACTTTCTTCAGTCAACATCCCACAAATTCCAAAAGCTATCATTCCTATAACTCATATATAACAAATCCCAGCCCCCCCAGCTACCTAACCTATACCACGACCCACAATTTACAACCCAAATAATTATCTACATATACTATTACCAATAAAAACCCAAACTTAACAAAATACAACCTTAGAACATAGACATAGAGATAGACAAACCTTTCAAGCAAAGTCACAAAGGCCTTTTCTTAGCACCACTGGATTGAAAATATATTTTTTATATTTCTTATTGACAAAAATAATATTACAGTAGAGTCTCAATTATCTGACATAAAAGGGTGGGCTGATAGTTGGATAGCCGAAAATGTTGGATAATCCGGAGGTCCAAGAAAAGCCTTGAAATCTCTGTGAATTGCAAACGTATTGAAGTTTTATTGCAGTAACAATAAAAGTAACATTGCAGTAACGTTATAGGAATAACATTGTAATGTATAAACAGTCCTCTAAAAATGTAAAGAAATCACTGATCAACATTGTGATGTACAATATGTACTGTATAAACAGTTCAGTCCTCTGAAAATGTAAAGAAATCACTGAGCAGCGACATTGGATAATCCGGAATGTTGGATAATCGAAGACTCTACTGTAGTTCACTACTGGGATTTTTGTGGCTTCTCTCCTGTGTGGACTCTCTGATGTCTCACTAGATCTGACTTTGAAGAAAAACATTTCCCACAATGGTGGCATTTGTATGGCTTCTCTCCTGTGTGGACTCTCTGATGTCTCACTAGGTGTGCCTTCCGAGGAAAACATTTCCCACAATGCTGGCATTTGTATGGCTTCTCTCCTGTGTGGACTCTCTGATGTGTCACTAGGTATGACTTTGAATAAAAACATTTCCCACATTGCTGGCATTTGTATGGCTTCTCTCCTGTGTGGACTCTCTGATGTATCACTAGGTATGCCTGCTGAGAAAAACATTTCCCACAATGTTGGCATTTGTATGGCTTTTCTCCAGTGTGGACTCTCTTATGTGACACTAGATGTGACTTCCAAGAAAAACCTTTCCTACAATGCTGGCATTTGTATGGCTTCTCTCCAGTGTGGACCCTCCGATGCATGACAAGGATTGACTTGTAAGGAAAACATTTCCCACAATGCTGGCAGTTATGTGACTTCTTTCCTGTGTGGATTCTCTCATGATTCAAATGTTCTTCTGTAAAGAAGGACAGTGACAGATAAGACTGAAAATCAGAGTTAAGAGAGGAGAGTGTTACCCCATGATTTAGCCCTCATTAAACCCTCCTTATTAGAGATTAAATTAAGAAAGATTCTGTGAGTATCCCAAGCATGACCCTGCTGTTTATGCCCCTAAATCCATGTTATGGTGGTATCCTTACTCACAGGAGCTAGCAAAGAATGGGGACTGCCTTGAGGGAATCAGTGGAAGCAGATAGTCAAAGGACTGTTGAAAAAAAAAATTCATTAACCATGTGCAAAAATACTTTGATTGACAGATAGAATCATATCCTGTGAGATGGCCATAGAGTCCTGAGTCAGAGCCCAAGGCATGATGAAAGCTAACTGCAGAGGTCATTTCATGCTGTTTAGCACCAGGAGATGACTCACAACCAATACAGTATGCAGCTCACATGTGGATTGGTGTGGATTGGATTTGAATTGTGTGTACAAGAGATGGTGAAGTTGGAAAAGAGAGCTTGCAAATAGTTGTATTATTTTGCAACTCAAGAGAGAGTTTAAAAGCCATTTAAACCTTTTTGAACACTCAGGCCTGTTACAGACTGCCAAAATAAAGTTGCTTCAGGTCTCTTTGGAAGTATGTTATTTAAATGATGCATGGGTCCTAAGGGTCCAGAGGTCCCACCAAAGCCACACTCCATTCCTAAGCACTGGAGTGCAGCTTTGGTGCAGTTTCCGGATTCTTAGGATGCATGCATCATTTAAACAGCATACTTCCAAAGAGACCCAAAGCAGCTTTATTTTGGCAGTCTGTAACAGGCCTCAGTTTCTGCCCCGAAGCAACAATTACAGTATAAATTTTTGCTCTGGATGGCTGTTCTTTGACGTCAGTTCAATTACAGACAGTCTGTGGGTTTACATGGCTAAGCACCTCAATGCACTCGCCAATCCCACTTGTCGCAGGAGCTCCTGACTTCTCTTCCCATTTTGAACCCTCAGCAATTGGAATCCAGCTCCGCCTAGCTAAATTATTACCATTATTAAAGTCTTACATCTCTTGACCACTCCCACCTGATATCTAGTTGTTGTCCATTTGTGAACCCTTATGTGTGTGTGTGTTTTGCTTTCCTCCTAAATAAAACATAAAACCTATTTCAAATGCCTTTGGAGTTCACTGTGCTTCTGGGCCTGGCACAGTTGGGCTGAATCCCAAGGTCACTCTTGCCCCAACCAAACTATATCTCTCTTTTCAGCAAAGTACTAAATTCCCCTAAAAGCATAGCACTTGTGGGTGTTCTCCTCAGACGCAAGCATTTTGGGTAACAAAGGGCCTCTAGAATCAATCATGAAACTAAGCAAGCTCAGGTAGGAAAAGAAACATTAGAGAACAAGCAGGTTTTGTGTCTCCCTTTCCTACCTTCATAGATATTATTCATAATTGCTAAATGGAACCCCTAAATATGTCTGAAAACAAGGATCTGAGATGGTTCTCACCAGTTCACTCAATCCAGTTCTTAAAACCTGTCAGGTTGGTGGCTGCCTCCCAATCCCCAAGGCCCCTCTCCTGGCCCTTCCCAGAGGTCCCTTCCTCTCCGCACAGAGCTAGGAGATCCTGGCTTTGCTCCTGCCTTCCCCTCATGAATCTCAGAGGTCTGATCCCCTTCACTTTCTCCCTCCGCTCCCCAACCTTCCCTCTTGCCCACCTGCACTGCTTCAGCTTCTCACCTTCAGCATCTCTTCCCTGCCTTTTTATTTTTCACATTCCTTCCATCTCTCTCTCACAGACAGAAACACACCCACAGAGTGTGTGTGATGCATAAAAGGGACACTTTGAGGCCCATTTGTTGAGAAAGGAAGGATAATCAATATACAAATAACTAATTGGGAAAGGCAGAGCAAGGGGGATTGGGACCTGGACTCCAATTCTGGTGAGGGTCAAGTGTCAGAGAGCAGCCTTAAAACATCTCTAAGACAGGGATGGACTGCTGTTGTTGATGGGTGTGTGGTCACATTGCCACCCAGGGGATCTCAAGGGCACTCCCACATGGTATTCCCTGGGGGAGGATAAATAATATTTTGCCCCTCAATATCCAACAGCATCCCCTTTGCCCCTGTTCTCTGGGCCATTGCAGGGACAAGGGAGCCATTTTACACAAGAAGCCTCTCCAGAGTCTCAAAATGCTGGAGGAGGCACCAAGAAAGGCAGCAAACTTGGTCAGGGATGGGCTGAGGAGCATTTGGAGCCAAAAAAACATTTTTCTCCATGGTTCCTTCCCACAAAATCCTAGAATTGCCAGTTTAAGATATGATATTTAAAATCCCTAGAAAATGGAGAGCAATAGTGCCTCACTAAACTAGAAATTCATATATTCTACAGGATGTTGCTATCACAATTAAACTACGCTTGAAAGGGATCTAGGACTCCTAGTAGACCACAAGATGAACATGGGCCAACAGTGTGATGCAGCAGCTAAAAAGGCCAATGTGATCCTAGTCTACATCAATGCGAGTATAGTGTTATGGCAGGGGGTCGGACTGGATGGCCCTTCTAGTTTTTCAACTCTTAAGGTAAGTAACAGTGCAACTCTATTCTGCTTTCATCAGGTCCCCACTTGGAATACTGTGTCCACTTCTGGTCACCACAGTTCAAAATAGATGTTGAGAAGCTGGAGTGTATCCAAAGGAGAGCAATGAAAATGGTGAAGGGTCTGGAAACCATCAAGCCTTATGAGGAGTGGTTGAGGGAGCTGGAAATGTTTAGCCTGGAGAAGAAAAGGTTAAAGAGTGGATATGATAACCCTGTTCAAATATTTGAAGATATACTGAGGATGGAGCAAGCTTGCTTTCTGCTGCTCTGGAGCAAAGGACACGGAACAATGGAAGCAAGGCACAGGGAAAAAAGGTTACACCAAAATATTAGGAGGAACTTCCTGACAGTAAGAGCTATTCAACAGTGGAATATCGTCCCTCAGAGCATGGTGGTGTCTCATTATGGTTGTTGTTGTTGTTGTTGTTATTATTATTATTATTAATTTCTAAAGCACTTCTTCTTTGAAAGGCTTTAAAGGTCTTTAAACAAAGGCTGGGTTGCCATCTACCGGGGATGCTTTCAGTGTGTATTCCTGCATGGCAAGGGGTTGAACCAGATGGTCCTTGTGGTCTATTCCAGCTCTATGATTCTGTGATTCTAAAGTGGAATCATAGTGCCATGATAATGTAGTATGAAAGGGCCCTCAGTCTTTATAGGAAGAGCAATGAATTCAGCTTCCTTACCCACAAAAGCCACATTCTCATAATTCTCGATCATCACATAATTGTACATATGTTTCTGCTTCTTTGTCAACAGTTTCCATTCTTCCTCAGTGAAATGTACTGCCACATCCGCAAAGGTCACCTGCAATAGAAAATAGCCTTCATTCAGAGAATGACTAATAGAAAAAATAAAAAAAAATTAAAAAAAAAAGGGGGGGGGAGCACATGATGCATCCCAAAATTATTTGATAACCTCAGAATTTAGTCCAGGAAATGAACTTTAAATTCTGTTAGCAAGAAAAAAGCTACTGCCTTTGAGATCCAGTTTGTCTCAAATTCTTTCAATATAATATACAATATAATAAACAATATATTGCTGGGATATTGATAATGGATTAGGATACTGACTATCGCAACACCTATAGTACATTTAGCCATTTGTTGCCAAATTTCAGAGGCAAATGTCATTTTTAAAAAGCAGTTCTGGGGAGCCCTGTGAACTTGAAGACTAGGGGGCCACCCCCAATTTATATCCAGAGACATTCTCCCAACATTGCACAGATGGGAAAAACAAAACACATGTGGGCAAGCAACACCAGAAAATGGTGAAGATGGAAGAGGAAAGCCCTTATCAGATGAGTCTGGAACTGGGGCTCTTCAGCACTGGGCGGTTCGAATGAACGTTATTTCGCACCATACGTTCATACCATCATTCGAATGGCCCAATCCGAACGCACGTGAATGCGCGAGATGCCGAACTGAATGCGTACTGGATCCTCTTTTTGGAGCGTGTTGGCCAGTGCACTGATAAGGGGATTGGCAATATCCTGGATTGGGGCTCTGTTCGATCTCAGTGCGAATGGGTCTGGTGTGGCTACCCAGTCCTGAATTCCATCGCAAGACCCCCAGATTCCAATTTTAACTTCCGGTGGGTCTTTCCTCTTGCCGGTTCCAGGGAAGCGGGGGTGGCGGAAGGAAAGGCAGGAAAGGAAGGCTCTAGTTTGGAAATATAGCTCTC
>JACSCI010000370.1:20000-37716 GCA_016801065.1 Sceloporus tristichus | reverse complement strand
ATTCTGGGAGTGCAAGGTGTCAGTGGTGCCAAGACCTCATGTGTGGACTGCGTGTCCTTACATGGTTCTGTGGAATTCTGGGAGTGGAAGGTGTCAGTGGTGCCAATTTTGTTAAAGCAATTTTGTTAAAGCAGCTTTTCGTCGCTTCAAGAGAAATAGAGTTTTTGCAATGTGACTTCTTCTCCTTCGTCTTTGCTCTTCATCAATGTTTATAATATTGCACAGTAGCTCCAAAAACACTTCCTTAGACGCCATCTTTACACCCCACAAGGTCACCCTATTCAGTTCCGGGTGAAAAGGAACAGTAGAGTGATTACATCATCATTACAAGGTCCTCCGAAATAAATACACATGCGCGAATATTGAAACGTTCTCATACTTATCACGCTTCCTATAAGGACAAATGCGGTAAATTGTGTTCCCGTAACGTTCTCGGAACGCTTTACATTTTCTAATGCGATAATATCCGTTCCCATAACGTTACATCTTGAAACGTTTTGGGAACAGAATAGAAACGTTTCAGGCACTGATGCGATAATCTTCAATGATTGTAATAAATATATTTTTCAAGTGATTAAGAGATTGATGTATATCTATATGTTCAGGATGAAGCAGCCGTAGGTTGCATCCACACTGCAGAAATAATCCAGGCTAGCATCACTTTAACTGCCATGGCTCAATGCTAGGGAATTCTGAGAACTGTAGTTTTGTGAGATATTTAGTCTTCTCTGTCAGAGAGCTCTAGTGCCACAACAAACGACAGTTCCCAGAATTCCATATTATTGAGCCATGGCAGTTAAAGTGGTGTCAACCTGAATTATTTCTGTAGTCCAGATGTAGGGTGAGGCCCTGTGCACACCAGCACTTTGGGCTGGCCTGAGGGTGGAGTCAGGGTATGGTGTCTCCATGACACATGCCCGGCTCTGCCCCCAGAGTGTCATGACACTTCACACCACACCATCACGGTGTTCCTCCAGCACTGCATCCACACGATGCAGCACCAAAGGAGTGCTGTATAGCTGTGGCGCCATAGCTATCGTGACTTTTCCAGGGTGCAAAAAGGAGCTGCTTTTTGCCATTCCTTCTCATGCTCTGGAAAGGCAAGATCAGGGTCGTAGCATGTGGTTGCCGTGGCCCCAATCTGGCTGAAAAAGGGGAGGCTGGAAGCTGCCCCTTTGGGGCTGTTTGTATAGCCCCTAAGTAGTTGCACTCAGTCTCTTAGTGGAGACTTCCAAGTGAGGCTGGGGTGGCTTCCTCTCTACTGTCATTCTACCAAAAGGCAAAGGCGTTATCATAACCCACGTTGGCTGGATAGAATCCCTAAGCAAATGTTTGTGCAACTTCTAACCTGAGACAAATGTTGTTGTGGGTATCTGGCAGGCTTTTCCTTTGAAATAAGCTGTACATCCACATTCACACTTTCCATTTAGGAGCAGTACAGTTCCACCATTTTGGCAGGGCTGACATTTGCATACACTATATTCAGCAATATAGTCTTCTACTGCTCTGTCAAGATTTCGTTTTTTTATCCTGGAGTCAGGCATCTTCAGTGGTATAAGCTCAGAGATTGGATTTGTCTGAAGAGAATTTTGAACACATTAATGTATGCACATCTTTAAATTAAGCACTTTATTACTATTGCTGTATATATTTCTGCATAAAGATGTGACCAGTGCTTCTTTAGCATGGAAAGCACATAACCATTTCCTTTCTTTATACATTGCCTCTGTTTACTTTGAAAATCTAAAACTTGGCTATAGCCATATTAGTTTACCATATTAGTGGTGATAAATTGATTTACTCTGAGGTCCAATAGTTCTTGCATGGTATTAGTATGTGAGTTTTTATCTATGGTAAGGCTGATGGAGAAATCAAATGAGCAAAATGAGCAGGAGAATCTCCAAATAAAACTAATCTTGCATATCATATACCACAAAAAAGTGAAGTGGCATACAGTCTCATCTAAAGAGGAAGACTACTTAAGTTCATTACGTCTAGCATCTAAAATCACCTAATTATACTGGCAGTTCCTCACATCAGCTATAACATTTTATTCCTGCATTTAATTCTGAGACAAAACAGAATGAAAAAAGTCTCCTTTTCTCTTTCTTTCTTCTCTGTAATTTCCCCCTTAAAATTCTAGTACTATAGTACACCAGTGAAATGGCACTTTTGCACTATTATATTATTTCACTAAGAATTTTAAAGAAATAAATTCAGAGAAAATTTGCCCTTCAAAACATAGGATTTCAGAAAACCACAACACCCCCCTTTAAAAAAAACAACACCATTGGAAGAGTCCTCATGCAGATCCAAGAAATATAGGCCTGCAAAACTGAGGGTCATAAAAACTTCTTTTTTTAAATGATGGTTTAAAGGAATTTGGCATTCTAAATTCAAAAATGACTTCAGATTTGCTCCATCTCATACAGTTTTGCTTTGATGTTTTAACGTTGTAATATGGGACTGAATGAACTAATCCCACAAATAATTATCCTGCAAAGAGTAAGAATGGGGTTAAAGTCTTGTAACAGACTTTCAAAAGACATTTAATTCACTGATATGAAACAAAAATCATCTCAAAAGCACTAAAAGAAATCAATCTGGAACATCAAAACTGAATCACAACTGAATTGATAAAAACATTGAATTTGTGGAAGGACTGTGGTTTGGCATTTTGTTGTGCTTTTTTAAATTCAGCTCCCCAAATTGCATTAAATGGAATGAAACAAGTGGATATGGAAATGATAGCAACCAACAAAATTCAAGGAGCTATAGCATGAAAAGTCTCACTTCTTTAGACCAATCTTTGTTTGAGATCGTTTTTGAATAAAAGTAAGTGGTCTACTATGGATTTTTCTTCTCAAACTTTATATAAGAAAAATTTGATCTGTAATCTGTGGGTGGACATACTTCCTTTTCTGTTCTGTTTTTCTTGGGACTGTGTTCTGACCCCATGTTCTCTGTCTGTGTGGTGGATAAATATAATCTAGAATGTTTTCTCTATACTTTGTTCCTTAACAACACCCTTTGTGTGTGTGACTTGATCCCGTTATGTGGTTTGTTTCACTTTCTTGAGTTATTTGCCTGTTAGGTATTGACTGTGAGGAGAGTTGTACACTGAATTATTTTATAGGTGAAGATAAAAAGGAAGGAGGGAAGGGGAGGAAAAAAAAAAGGAAATGTGCCAGCACTTTTAAGACTAATTAGTTTTCATTTTCGCATGAATTTTGTGGATTTAAACCCATTTCCTCAGATGCAATATGGAATATTTGATGTTCAGGTTAACAAATTACATGAAAAACTGTCAATATATGCATTTAGGAGGAAATTGCACCTACCTCTTGTTTTATTACAACAGGAGCATCAGGAAGCGTAGAAGCCCACTGGACATAGTCCTCAATATCAATAACCCGGTTACCTGTTGACAACTGTTCCTTTAGACGAACTAAAACAGCAGTCTTCCCTCCTTGAACTATAGAGACCACATCATTAATAATTGAATGTTCAAGCCTGTTGTCAACTATAAGAAGAGAAAAACAGAAGATGAGTGGATCAGGGTGGGATTCTTAGGGAGTTCAGCTATGCCTTACCACAGTCGCATTTCTTTTTGCTTTTTTCCCCTCTTTCCATTTTGCATCTTTTGGGAGTGGATAAGGATTGAGTGGTAGATCAAGCAAAAAGTCATTTGATTTTCTTGTTTCACCTTTTCTTGAGAGAAAGATTTCAAGCGGCAATAGCAACAACAGATACACAGGCTGGAGATAGGCTAGCTGGAAGTCTGCGTACAACCAGGAAGCTGTTTTCTGAAACATTGTACAGTAAGAGAATTCAGCAGGCTTGTTAGTGATAAGGTAACTGGTTCTTTGGCACTACTTGATGATTTCCCTAGTCAGAAGATTTGTTGGCTACTGACAATATTCCAGTTAGAATTAGATGTAGTTCCCACATTCAATCAACAGCCCAAAAGCCTGTGTGCAATTGACAGGGTTTCTGATTTGAGTGGCACCAAAAGTTGGTTGGGTCCTGTTCTGCAAAAAGGCCAAAAAGAGTTTCTGGGACCAAAACTATGTTGTATTCCTAGGCAGAGTTACCGTATATCCTCCTTTTCCCAGACACATCCTCTTTATCAGAGCTAAAATTGCTTTCTAGGACAACTTTTAGAATCACAGCTGACATAGCAGAGATATTTAAAGTGAGAGTCATCATAGCAATTGGTGGTATTCATTTGATAAGTGTACCCCCTTTTTTGCTTTTCAAAATATGGTAACTAATTCCTAGGAGTCCTTTCAATATCATTCCTCCTTTCTTGGTAAGAAGCACTGATGACAGCTATATTGCAGGCTGAAATATAAATACTACAAAAATAATGCAAAAGAAGTGTATGGTCGTTTCAATCATTCTGGCATTCTGGAAAAAAAACCACACATATGCTGCACGCCATTTTGGGGAAACTAAGCATGTGTTTTTATTCAACTTGTATGCAGAAAAGATCACATGCAAAACAGGATTAGACACAGAGGAGGAGTGATGATTAGAGGAAGGAATATCCACAATGTAAGATATACAGACAACACCATACTACTATCAGAAGACATCAAAGACTTGAAACAATTACCAAACAAAGTTAGAGAGGGAAATGCCAAGGCAAGCTTATTGCTGAACAGTAAGCAAACAAAAATAATGACCACAGAGGAGTTACAGAAATTAAATCTAGATAAGGAAATGTAAATAAAGGCTTCCCATACCTTGGATCAATCATTGATCAGAACAGGGATCAGAAATCAGAAGAAGACTAGGATTGGGAAGGGCACTAATGTAGGACACTATAGACAAGATCTTGAAGTGCAAAGATATAAAACTGAACACCAAAGGTAGGAGCATTCAAGCTATTGTATTTCCCATCACCATGTACAGATGTGAGAGCTGGACAGTGAAGAAAGCTGATAGAAAGAAAACAAAAACAGGATCCATTCCACAACTTACTGAAAAATTTATAACATATACCCTATAACAAATAAAAAATTCAGGTTAAATTCTTTTCCTGCTTGTCAAAGCTCCTAAGTGATTTATATTTTGATTTGTCCATGCAATCTGCTTTATGTTGAACAAACTGGGAAGTGTCTTAAATCTTGTTCAATTGAGCATAGAAGCAGAATTAGGAATAGAGCTAGAGATACCCCCTTGTATGAGCATTTCTTGAATAAAAATTATAATGTCAACTCAACTAGTTTTTGTGTTCTAATCATTCATTCGAATCAGAATGTTCATGCTGCCCTTATAAGAAGGGAAACTTAATACAGCTGCTGCTCCTGCAGTTCTTAATGACAAAATACATTACATCCCCCCCCCCCGTAATCCACTTTATCTACCACTCCATTATAAATAGGGCTGATGGAGTTCTTTGAAAGTTACTCTGACATCATGTCATCTGCATAACCACTGGTTGAACATGATACTGTATATATGTAAGCACTGTATATTGTATATATTTATTTTTTCTTGGTTCAATTTGTGGATGTTATGCATATTGATGTTATGTAGGAATAGCTTTCTTTGTTGTATGAATTACCGATGGATATTGAATGACTGAGGCAGGTCCATTTTGAAACATCCTGAAATTCTTCTTGGGGCTGGTTGGACCATCACAGCATTCCTGTGGAAATAAATCCTCTGCCATTGTAGTGATTTATCACTACAGCATTCCAGGTTCATCCCAACCTTCTTGTGGAAATTGCCTATAAATCCTCTATGGAGCCTGGTATTATATCTTTGGTTGCAGAACTTCAAGGATATTCTTTAACATAGCATTTTTAATGGCATTTGTCTAGTGGATTTTATCATACACTGGCTTCTTGGAGGAACTGTAAACTTTGGAGTGATTTTTCCATTTTATTATACATGGAAATTTTGTAGAATTATTCATTCCATATGGCTTTTTAATGGATAATTTGTGTTATGTCATTGTTTGTTTTATCTCTTCAGTGGTATCATCTGTATCAATTTATTTATAGCATTCAATACAGGTTTTTGGGGGGCTATAATGTAATATATCTGTATGGCTCTTCCTTGTTTTTATATTAAGGAGTATTTATCCTATTGTAGCCTGAGTTTTCACTAGACAAGATATTGAAGTGCAAAAATGTATAAAATTGGACACCAAAGTTAGGATCGCTGAAGACATTGTATTTCCCATCATCATGTATGGATGTAAGAGCTTGGCAGTGAAGAAAATCAAGTCATTTAAGATGAGATGCTGTAGAAGAGTGCTAAGGTTACAGATGGCCAAAAAGACAAACAAATGGGTCCTAGACCAGATCAAGCCTCAACACCCCCTGGAAGCCAAGATATTTAAATTGAAGCTATCATACATCAGACATATCATCAGAAGGCATAACTCACTAGAAAAGACAATAATGCTAAGAAAGGGGGGGCAGCAGAAAGAGAGCAAGACCACACGCCAGATGGTTAGATGCTGGAGACCACAGCCCTGAGCCTGCAAGATATAAGCAAAGCAGTTAAAGACAGAGGAGCTTGGAGGTGTCTCACTCAAAGTATCACCATGAGTCAGTCAATTTGAAGGCAGTTAACAACAACAACAGAAGCATGTGTTTAGGCCTACTTCATCCACATCTAAAATGATATAGATGTCTTCAGCCCTCTACGCAGATGAACATGGCTAATATTTTTCCCAAGGGAGACATGAAAAAATCTTATTGATAGACAGAAAGGATATACATAGGGACAAGCAAATCACATCTTTTGCAAACTTTTGGCATCACACAATTTTTTTTAAAAAAGTCAGAGTATCACTGAACTGTGGAACACACAAGTATGTATCAATGGATTTTTGTGGGTTTTTCGGGCTATGTGGCCATGTTCTAGAAGAGTTTATGCCTGATGTTTTGCCAGCATCTGTGGCTGGCATCTTTCTCTGAATTTGCGAGCCACAGATGTTGGCAAAACGTCAGGAATAAACTCTTCTAGAATATGGCCACATAGCCCAAAAACCCTACAAAAATCTATGGATGCTGGCCATGAAAGCCTTCGACTATGTATCAATGGTTGGGAATCTAAATACACCTTTTTCTACATTAATTTATGTTCAAATGGATATGTGTATGTATAGGATGGAGGGTAGGTAAGGAGAAAATTTCCTTTCCTGAAAACACACCTCTTAATCCTTGTACTACATTCTTCAGAAGAAAAAAGGGGAAAATGCAAGGTGGGGAGAGTACCTTTTTTAATTTTGTCAGTTTTGCAGTCACGATTGGAAAGAGAATGCTTGGATTCCAAACCAGCAGTTGCTAAATCAAAATCCATATTAAAGCCCAGACATCTCTCTACATCTGATATGGTAATTCCTGAAAATGGAATTAACAACAACATTATTATTATAAGGAGGGAAGGGTGGAGCTATGCAGTACTTTCATCCGGAATCTGGAAATACATCCTAACAAATTCACAAAGCAATTATATTTAGGATGACAATCTAGTTAGAAAGATATATATGCACTAAGGTTCTAGATCAGTGAGATGTAAGATGGTTCACCAGGCAGAACCAAGTCACATCTCCTTCATCACCCTGCCAAACAACACTTTTAAGGTGCTGAAGCCTCATCCCACTCCACCCCATCTAAATGGCCATTTACTGGACTGTGGGCAGTGGGAAGGATGCAGATAAAAGAAACATAGAAATATAGCTGGATGCTTCCCTTCCTCCCTCTCTTCCACATTGCACAGGCTAGAAAATGACCATGGGGACTGCAGGACCTATGTTTCTATAGCTGGACACAAAGTGACAATGAATCTTTCAATATCTACTGGAGATCAACCTGTGGGAATATAGCTGAATGCTTCTCTGCATACCCCCATGCTCCCTATTGCTCAATAAATGGTGATGGGGGATTGAGGTAGGTAAAATGTGGACTTGGGTAAAGCATTTGATCATTGTAGAAGGTCAGCAGAGATTTCAGATCTTGTGCAATTACAAAAAATGTTTATTTACACAGACATACTTTGGACTTCAGCCTGCATACATCACTAATGTAGTCACAGTTTCACCTGTTTGTTTTTATGCTGCACAGCTCATATCCCTCTCATGATTTACAATTTTACAACCATGGGTGTGCACCTCCAACTTTCTTAATGTGACAGGGACAATCCCAGTTAATCCTCTGCCATCCTGATTTTTCAAGTGCTTTTAAAATGCCCGAGTTTCTCCCTTTGCCCTCAGCTTCCTTCAATTGCTGTAAACTGACGTTCTTAACATTCAGGTGGGTTCATATAGGGAGGTACGGTTTTTCAAAGAGTCTGGACCCATGTATAACCAGCACTTTGAAATGTGGAGAAATGGATCAGTATCCAGTGAGGCTCTTTCAACAAGAGAATTGTATGCTCCTTGTAACTGGTCCCAGTTAGCTCTATGACCACATCATGTTGGACCCACTAAAATTGCTAAGAGGTTTCCAAAGGTAGTCCCACACAGAATGTGTTAAAGTAGTCCCAACAAGATGTAACCAAAACACGTGTTACTGTAGCCAGATCTGACATATTTATGAACTGGTACACTGGAGTGTATTATTGGTTTAGTGCCAAAATAGCCTTGGAATTAGATGAAAAGGTGGGAGAATCAAGTGTCATCAGCATATTGATACCATTCAATCACCAGACTCCAGATAAACATTCCCAGCAGTTTCATGTAAAGAATACATAGAACAGCATGGTGGACAGAACTGAGCCCTGAGGAACCCCACAGTCCAGCAGCCATGACATCAAATAGGAATTTCCAGCACTACCTTCTGTGTCTTCCCCTCTAAGAAAGGCTGGACCTACTGTAAAACAGTGCCCTCAAGTCCAGTCCTAGAGAGGAAGCATAGAAAAGTACCATGGTTGATAGTACTAAAAGCTGCTTGGAGGTCCAGCAGAATCAACATTAATACATTCTCCATTTCCCAGTATAGGTTATCTGACAAGGTGATCAAAGATTTGTCTCCATCTGCACTGGCCAGGACATTCCAGGGGTAGCTTTGACTATCTTGGCCCCACATCTGCTCTGACCTGCCCCCATTAACTTGGCATGCATTCCTGCACAGTGGTGGCTGTTTGCACAGGCGTCCCACTGGACTGCCCAACACATATCCTTGCTGCAGGTTGCTTGATTCTGAGATCAGGAGCCCAGTGATAGCCACATGCTGGGCATCTTGTTCTGAGCTCAAAATTAGTGACCTACAGCAGCAGTGGATGCACTGATTGGCCCAGCAGGATGCCTGTATAGACAGAGGCCACACCATGGGAATGGAGGGCTCTGGATCTTCCAGAGAAGATCCAGAGCAACAAGTAAGTTTTTAAAATTTGTTTGAACTTTGTTATGCCCTGATTCTGGTCCAGGATATGCCAGACATTGTCTAGACTGCCCACACCAGTACCAGGATTTGGATTGTGTGTCATTCAAATGGGGGGCAGAAAGCAAAAGGGCTTTTTGGCTGGTGCAGGCAAGGCCTCTGTCCCATAATCAGATTGGAAATTAGATTTAAATAGAAGATTCTGTGGAAGTTTGCCCAAGAAAGGGATGCTGGAGATGGGAGATCAGCATGGTGCAATAATTAGAATGTCAGACTGGGAAAGGACTCAAAATCTTAAGCCCAGCAATGAACTTGTACTAGCTGATGTTGAGCCAGTCACCATCTCTGCCTAACCAACTTCACAAGATTGTTGTGAGATTAAAAATGATGAAGGAGGCCATACATACTGTGCTGAAGTCCAGGTAGGAAATGAATACATTTCTTTAGTTAAGATTAAAATGGAATGAAAGAAGAACATATAAAATGTAAAGCAACCTCAATATTGATCAAGGCCAGGTGAGGTTTTTGAGGGACAGTTTTCAAATTAACAAGTTCATAGTTAGGTTCAAGTTTTATTCCTTGCCATACTGCTGCCCCAGAATTGAACCAATGTACACAAGAATCTTAGATTTTGAGTCCCTACCTTCCCGTGTCATTTTTTCACTGTCCAACACATATAGTAATTCATATTTTCCTCCAAAAGTTCCCCTCCGTGCATAATGAGTTCCATATGTTTCCAGAAATTTATAATATTCTCCTTTGTCATATGTAGTGGGCAGATATTTTAAATCATCAAGGAACAAGTCAGTCAGACGAAGATCGCGTGATCGCATGATGAACGATCCTAGTTCAATGTTTGATTTCACATGTAAAAAAGCTTGTTTCTGTAAGGCAAAAGATGTTAGTGTGCTGATGGGTCTGCTTGCAGGAAAACAGAAGATAGAATTCCGTCTACTTCTTATATTAATAACTGTTATCCTGCCAAGAAAATTAGGAGTTTTCCCACTACTAATATAGCATTTGATACTGTCATGGAACTCTGCAATTTGTAGGGGCACTTAAAATTCACAAGCAGAAAACTTCACCGCTTCACCAAATTATAAAACCCATTCCATAGGATACCATAGCTGTTAAAGTGGCATCAAATATATGTATAAAATGGTATTAAATATGTGACAGATTTAAGCTAGTTAAACAGTTAATTTTGCTAGGAAGGGGTTTGGAGAACTGCAGTTCTATATGACACATATATTACCATGTTGGAGACTTAGGTGTTTGTCAAAACTAAAATCCAACCTTTCCTGAGGAAAAGCTACTCTAGCTAAGCTTAGTACAGATGTACAGTCAGCCCTCTATATCCACAGATTCATCCATCCGTGGCTTGCAAATATCATATATATATATATATATATATATATATATATATATATATACACACATACATATTCCAAAAGCAAACCTTGATTGTGCCATTTTAGATAAGGAACACCATTTTTCCATGTCATTGTTTATAATGGGACTTCAGCATCCACAAATGTTGGTATCCATGGGGGGTCCTGGAACCAAACCCCAATAGATACCAAAGGCCAACTGTTTACATGAGCAACACCTGGTATTAGAAGCCCAGCTACCAACTTTCCTTTTTCTGGTCGACTGTTTTAAAGAAGAAGTGGGTAGATGCAGAAGGGACAAATTTTCACCCCCATAGAATGACAGTGAGTTGCACTCTCCTATTTTCAGCTGATGGGAGTTAAAGTCCAACAATGGCTAGAGGGGACAATATTGTCAACCCTTGCATAAAAGACTGTGTATGATATTTGCTAAAGCTCTTTCTTTCACCCAGAAACACTCCAGATACACTCACCATACACTCAGAAAGGAGAGATGTAGTAGTGATGGGTGACTTCAACTATCCTGATATTTGCTGGAAGTCAAACTCAGCCAAATCCTCAAGGTCTAGCAAATTCCTCACTTGCCTCGAAGATAATTTCATTGTCCAAAAGGTGGAAGACACAACAAGGGGGTCAGCTATTTTAGATCTGATCCTAACCAACAAGGATGACTTGGTTAATGGGGTGCAAGTGATGGGATCATTAGGTGGAAGTGACCATGTTCTCCTGGAGTTTGTTATACAATGGAAAGGAGAAGCCAGGCATAGTCAGACACACATCCTAGACATTAGGAGAGCGGATTTCAGTAAACGTAGAGAAATACTGAGGGTGATCCGGTAGTCAGAAATACTAAAAGAGAAGGGAGTTCAGGACGGATGGGAGTTTCTCAAAAGGGAGATACTGAAGGCACAATTTCAAACAGTTCCAGTGAGAAAGAAAAAAGGGAGATGTCTCAAGAAATGGGATGGATGACTAAGGAACTTTCAACTGAGCTAAGTTTTAAACGGAACATGTATAAGAAATGGTAAAAGGGGGAAATCACAAAAAAGGAATTCAAAGAAATAGCAGGCATGTGTAGGGGTAAAGTCAGAAAAGCTAAAGCACAGAATGAACTCAGGCTTGCTAGAGAGGTTAAGAACAATAAAAAGGGCTTTTTTGGATATGTCCGCAGCAAAAGGAAGAAGAAGGAAATGGTAGGGCCACTGCGTGGAGAAGATGGCAAAATGCTAACAGAAGACAGAGAAAAGGCAAAATTACTCAACACCTTCTTTGCCTCAGTCTTCTCAGAAAAAGAAAAGGGTGCTCAACCTGAGGATAATGGATCAGAGGACAGAATAGGGGAATTTCAGCACAGAATAAGTAAAGAGATAGTAGAGGAACACCTTATTAATCTAAATGAATTTAAGTCTCCAGGACCAGATGAACTACATCCAAGGGTATTAAAAGAACTGGCAAACGTAATATCAGAGCCATTGGCAATCATATTTGAAAACTCCTGGAGAACAGGAGAAATCCCAGCAGACTGGAGGAGGGCAAACGTTGTCCCCATCTTCAAAAAGGGGAAAAAAGAGGATCCCAGCAATTATCATCCGGATAGTCTTACCTCAATACTAGGAAAGATTCTAGAGCACATCGTTAAACAGAGAGTCTGTGAACATCTAGAAAGCAATGCCATAATCACAAAAAGTCAACGTGGGTTTCAGAGAAAGAAGTCATGCCAGACAAATCTGATATCTTTCTTTGATAAAGTAACCATCTTGGTAGATGAAGGGATATAGTATATCTTGATTTCAGTAAGGCCTTTGACAGGGTTCCCCATGACATTCTTGCAAACAAGCTTGTAAACAGTGGACTAGACAAGGTAACTGTTACATGGATTTGTAATTGGTTGACTGGCTGAACCTAAAGGGTGCTCAACAATGGCTCCTTTTCATCCTGGAGAGAGGGGAGCAGTGGGGTCCCACAGGGGTCTGTCCTGGGGCCTGTGTTATTCAACATATTTATCAATGACCTGGATGACAGAATTGGGGGCATACTCATCAAATTTGCAGATGACACCAAATTAGGAGGAGTAGCTAATACCCCTGACAACAGGATCAAAATTCAAAATGAACTTAATAGATTAGAAAGCTGGGCCAAAACTAACAAAATTAAATTCAACACGGAGAAATGTAAAATACTGCACTTAGGACAGAAAAATAAAATGCACAGCTATAGGATGGGGGACACCTGGCTGAATGAGACTACAAGTGAAAGGGATCTAGGAGTCCAAGTAGACCACAAGTTGAACATGAGTCAACAGTGTAATGCAGCAGCTAAAAAGGCCAAAGCAATTTTAGGCTGCATCAATAAAAGTATAATGTCTAGCTCAAGAGAAGTAACAGTGCCACTGTATTCTGCTTTGGTCATGCCCCACCTAGAATATTGTGCCCAGTTCTGGGCACCACAATTTAAAAAGGATGTTGAGAAACTGGTGCATGTCCAAAGGAGGGTGACTGAAATGGTGAAAGGTCTGGAAACCATGCCCTATGAGGAACGACTTAGGGAGCTGGGGATGTTTAGCCTGGAGAAAAGAAGATTAAGAGGTGATATGATAGCCCTGTTTAAATATTTGAAGGGATGTCACATTGAGGAGGGACAAGCTTGTTTTCTGCTGCTCCAGAGAACAGGACCAGGAACAATGGATCCAAGCTGCAGGAAAAGAGATTCCATCTCAATATTAGGAGGAACTTCCTGACAGTAAGGGCTGTTTGACAGTGGAACAAACTCCCTCGGAGTGTAGTGGAGTCTCCTTCTTTGGAGGTCTTTAAGCAGAGGCTGGATGGCCATCTATCAGGAATGCCTTGATTTAGGTTTCCTGCATGACAGGGTGTTGGACTGGATGACCTTTGTGGTCTCTTCCAACTCTATGATTCCATGATTCTATGATTCTATGGCTATATATATTGTGTTACCTGGAAAGGCAGGAGTGATTTGCATGTATATTGTCTGTTGCTAATGGCAGGCCTCGGGGTGTGAGGGTCTGCACAAGAGGATTAATGTCTGCTTGATAGTGCTCATTGTCTGCTGGGAGAGTTCTCATTTGCATTTGTTGAGTCTTTATCTTGCTGTCTTTCAGGACTGGTAGCCAAACCTTGTTTACTTTAAGGGTTTCTTCTTTCCTGTTGAAATTGTCCAGGTGTTTGTGGATTTCAATGGCTTCCCTGTGCATCCTGACATGGTAGTGGTTGGCACGGTCCAGAATTTTACTGTTTTCTAATAGTATTTTATGCCCAGGGTGGTTTGTGGCATATTCTGCTACTGCTGATTTTTCTGGCACAGATGCTGGCGAAATGTCAGGAAGAAACTCTGCTAGAACATGGACACTTAGCCTGAAAAACCCACAAAAAACTATTGATGCCGGCCATGAAAGCCTTCGACTTCACAGTATGAACATATCCCGTAGTGAATATGATCAACAACATGCAAGGAGGATTACTTAAAGTTTGGTGTCTGTTTTGTTTCGTTTTGCAGCATCCAAGACTTCCAAGAATTTCTTTGCAAAAAAAGCCCTATGCCTTTCTGAAATTTTGCAAGCTTTATCACCACAGAAGGGATAATTATACCCGCTGATTTTATCTATTATTATTATTATTATTATTATTATTATTATTATTATTATACAATTTAAAAACAATAAAACAATATTAAAATATATAAATATAAAATTTTAAAAAATCAAAACTCTCTCAGAAAGAAATCTTGTATAGACCTCTTTCATGAAGCCTTTGAACTCCTTGTCTTCTGCCACTGAACTCTCAGGAGAAAAAGGTTTACAGGATTACAGTTTGTTCCCATACGCTCTTACTAGGATGTTGTAGGGTGCATCTACACTATAGAAATAATATAGTTTGACACAACTGTAAGTGCTGTGGAATCTTTGGATTTGTATTTTTACAAGGTATTTAGCCTTCTCTGTCAGAGTGCTTTGTTGTTTGTTGTTGTGTGCCTTCAAGTCATTTCCATCTTATAGCAACCCGAAAGCAAACCTATCATAGCGGATTCCTGGCAAGATTTGTTCAGATAGGGTTTGCCATTGTCATCCTCTGAGGCTGAGAGAATGTGAATTTCCTAAGGTCCCCCAGTGGGTTTCATGGCTCAGTGAGAATTTGAACCCTGAACTCCAGAGCCATAGTCCAAATCAAAACCATTATGCCATGCTGACTCAAAGAATGCTGGTGCATCACAAAACTACAAATCCAAGGGTTCTATAGGATGGAGTCATGGCAGTTAAAGTGGTGTCAAATGTTTATTTCTGCAGTGTAGATGCACCCCTCAAGCCCATGTAGTGAATGCAGATTATTCCTAAGTAAGTGTACAGAGAATACAGTCTTAATAAATCTGCATTTATAACCTTATGCTAATGTCAGATTCCTGGACTCATTGATAATTCTATTTTTGATAACTTACTTTTCCTTTGGACTCATTTAAGAAGTCACTGATGCTACTGGTTTTAGAAGATGTAAATTCCATCTTGTGATCTAATGAGAGTGAACTGTTTGTTTCTTCTGTCTCAGTAGGATTCATTTTCAGAGATAAAGATATCTGAAAATTTTGCTGTGTTTCACTTAGCATTTCTTTCAGGGAAGTCACCTGGTCCTCGTAGTACGCAGCTCTGATGCGTTTATCTCCTCGTGTCTTGGAGGGACAAACAGAAAGTTATAATTAAAATGGCGTTTAATAGATGGGTAAAGCAATCTCACCTCTGCTGGCCAATGACAGATAGCATGGCTTAGATCATCTTTAAAAAATCTTATAAAACACTCAGTTTGACATGTAACATATTCAAGGCCGTCCCACATAGTGTCAGTAAATACAGGATATTTGGAACAAGCCACTATAGCAACAAATTCTTCCTTTACAGGTGCTACTACCTAAATCCATATTTTCCCTTCCATTTTGCCATTTTATTGAAGGAACACCATTTTACTATGCCATTGTATATAATGGGAACGTGCAGAAATGCTGTTCAAAAACACCACATGAGAATTTTGCACAATGACACCAGATGCACAACTCTGTTTCCACAACCTTAAACTGAATAGGGACATTCTGCATGAGACAAAAACAGCCAAGAGCCTCCATAGGGAAATTTACTTTTATGTAAGCCACTGTCATGATTCTGACTATAATCTTAACAACAGAAGAATAAAATGAATTAGGAATTATGGAGGGGGAAGAGATAACACAAGGATGGGCCAAGCATAGCAACCTGAGTGTGAAGTGACTTCAGTATCCCATGATGTCCCATCATTGTGTTCCATTCTCTTCTTTTTACAATATTTTACAATATTGATTACAATATTGGTGGGAATCATGAATCCCTCCAGAAGTTGTTGCAGCTCTCAGCATGTCTCACCATTGGCTATGCTAACTATGGCTGCTGGGATTTGCAGTCCAACAACATGTGGAAGGCTGCATGATTTCAGGCACGTCTACATTGGCTGCTTAATCTGGGGCCAACCCAGAACATTTTACCTTGGACCAACTACAATGGTGACTGTACAGAGTGGGCCAAATCTGGTGTGATGCTTCAAGTGTTCATAACATTTGTACTGCTTTTGGTGCTTAATAAAATCACTTCAATGCAAAACCAGATTCTGTTGTTGTTGTTTTAAAAAATCTAGAATCATACTGTATGTTTGACATCAAGCTGAAGACTAAAGAAAAAATTACCTTACAGCTAATTGGAAGGAGTTCAACAATCAAAAGAGCATTGGCATGAGAAGATAAAAGGCAGAATTTATAGTGTCTGGACCCAGTACAAAAAGTAATCTCAATTTTAGAGGGAAAAGCAGGGGCCTACCTCATAATGTAGCCCAGCAACATTCCAAGGTATGCGATAATATGTGCCACTATTACCATCGCGGACTCTGTTACACATTCCATTGAAAAGCTCGTTGTTAAATGGGCTTGCCTGTGGTTTCATTCCTAGAATGTTAATACTGAGAGAACAAATTGTAACTTAATTTTTGATCGAAAGTGCAAGTGTGCAGAGGTCAGCAATTCTGATTAAGGGTAAAGACAATCAATGGTTAAAAGACCCCCAAAAAACAAAACAAAAATTAACACCATCAAACTAATGCTTTGTTGTAAGAGTTCCATTAAATATAGGAAAGCTTTCTAAGGGTAGCTTGAACTAAGCTATTTTCTCTTTTGGTAGGTGAAAAAAATAAAGGTAGGGAAGGAAAGATCCCTAAGAGTGTCTGTTTGCATCTCAGAGTGGTTAGGATGGATAGACAAGAGATAAGGAAACTGTGGGTCACTGAAAATTACTTATCCCTACCATTGCTGTTGTTTCAAAAGCTGTATCTGCACTGCAAAAATAATACAGTTTGACACTTCTTTAATTGCCATGGCTCCATCTTATGGAATACTAGGATCTGTAATTTGTTGTGGCACCAGAACTCTCTGACAGAGAAAGTAAAATATCTCACAAAACTACAACTTCCAGACTATATGTATTGAGCCATGGCAGTTAAAGTGATGTAAAACCATTACTTCTGAAGTGTGGATGCAGCCTAAGAGTCTTTTTCACTCCCTAAATGCTGAGCATTGTTGCATTTCCAACACCTTGCAGGAATGTTTGTATTCAAGACTGCTATGCTAATTACACCATTCAAATGTCATGCATTCACCTGTCCATACATACATACTCACACATACCTTTGGTTCACACATACATTTCAATAATGAAAGGCAATGAATTCTGTGGCAATCATATGCAAGACAACATAGAAACAGTGCACAAACATACAAACAGTGTCTGGTAGGGAATGATCAATGTACTCCATGGCTATATTTGCACATTAGTCAAGATTCCTAGTTTATCAAGGCTTACTGGGAGTGAGTACAGCCTATGCAGTCCAACTTTGCTTCAGTTTTCTTGTGAACAGAAAAATTATTGAGGAAGCATAGCTTATAGTAATGTCTAAACATGGG
>JACSCI010000370.1:0-15000 GCA_016801065.1 Sceloporus tristichus | reverse complement strand
CATGGTCCCTTTTGGGGGGGGGTCCTGCCTCATCCTCTGCTCTCTGGAGGGCAACCTGCATGTGGAGGGGGGCAGGGAAGGGAAAGGGAGAGAGAGTACGCCAAATAGAGCGAAAGAGGGAGAGAGAGAAACCGCAGCCACACCTAGACTTCAATCTACTTCCTCAGATGCATTTAGATGCAACAACAACAACAATATGTAGAGAGATCTTGTAGCCCCTTTGAGACTAACTGAAAGAAACACATTGGCAGCATTAGTTTTCCTAGATGTCAGTTTTCCTAGCATTTTCCTCAGATGCATTTAGACCCAATAATAATAATAATAATAATAATAATAATAATAATAAGTAGAGAGATCTTGCAGCACTTTTGAGACTCACCAAAAGAAAGAAATTGGAGCATGAGCTTTCCTAGACTTCAGTCTACTTCCTCAAGTGCATTTGTGGCTTGCAAAAGATCACGCAGCCAAACCCATGCATCAAGAGGGTGGTGAAATGAGAAGGGAGTCTTTGGCTAAGAGAGAGGCGAGAAGGAGTGAAAGACCCTCTGTGCATGCTCAGGCACTCACTGCTTCTAAGACTGAGCATTGAAACAATAATTCTGAGGTTCAGAGGCTTGGCGGCCTTCCCTTCAACACAAGCAAGGTCCCTTCCAGAAAGAAAATGGAGAGGGGTGGGGAGTGGGTTTAACTCATGGATAGAGGTCCCACTGGGTGACCATGGGCAGGTCACACTCTCTCAGCCCCAGAGAAACAACCTCTGGAAAAATTTGCCAGGAAAACTCCATGATAGGTTTGCCTTAGGGTTGCCTTAGGGTTGCCATGAGTCAGAACCAACTTGCAAATAGCATCAGCAAAAGAGCTCCAAGGCTGCATCCACACTGCAGAAATAGTGCAGTTTGAAAACACTTTAACTGCCCTGGCTCCATGCTATGGGATCCTGGGATTTTTAGTTTTGGGAGCTATTTAGCCATCTCTGCCAGCCACAAGAATCTGAAGTGCAATTCCCAGATCTCCTCATCATTTCATCATTTATTTCATTTCTGTGCCACCTTTTCCCCCAGAAAAGGACCCAAGGCAGTTTGGTTTTTATGGTTGACACCACTTTAACTTCCATTATAGCGCTGTGCTATGGAATCTTGGGATTTGTAGTTTTGAGGAGCTGTTTAGCCATCTCTGTCAGGTGCCACAACAAACTTCAAATCCCAGCATTCCACAGCATGGAGCCAAGGGCAGTTAAAGTGGCATCAAACTGGATTATTTCTTTAGTGCAGATGCAAACGGAGTCCTTCCTCTCAAGCTGTTCACATCAGATAAATTCAGGTTGATAAAGCAAAGTGCAGCTGCTCAAGCAATAAGCGGCAGCCACTCTGTTCATGCTCAGAGACTGTTCATATTCTGAGACACTCAGAGGAGGGCAAAAAAGGAGCTACTTGAGGATGAGCTTATGAAACATGAATGGGTTTAATGGTTGGAATCAAATAGCTTCAATATATATTATTATACATATATAAACATACCAAACTCTGAAAAACTCCAAAATACATCTAGTCCTCAGCATTTTGGATAAGGGAGATTCAACCTGTAGTTGATTATTGTTATTAGAAGTCACCTTTCTTTGATATTTCCTTTTAGAGCCTTCCTTCTCCCTTCCTTCCCCTTTCTTCCTTCCTTCTTTCTTTCCTTTCTCTTCCTTCCTTCCTTTAGTTCTCCCTCCATCCCCTCATTTTTCCTTCCTTTTTTCTGTGTGTCTTCCTTCCCTCTTCTTCTTCCTCCTCCTCCTCCTCCTCTCCTGAATGGAGACCTTTTGTTGGCAAAAGCACAGAGGAGAAGGGAGAGGGAAAGAGAGGCAAAGATGTTGCCGGGAGGGAAACCAGCCCTCTCCCCTCCCTCTCTCTCTCCTGAGTCTGCTCTGACGGAAGGAGGAAGCAGGAGGAAGGAGCTTGAACAGGCACTGCCCCCACCTCAAGGCTCCCTCCCTCCCTCTTGAGCTCTCTCTCTCTCTCTCTGAGCCTCCCTGCTCCCTGAGACTTCCCCCCCCTTTCCCTCTCCATCCAAGTCCGTGCTTTTGATGGAGGGGAGGAGGAGGGGGAGGAAGGCTTGATGGGGGGGTCCGGACCCCCCAACCCCCCCCTTCCCTACATCCCTGTCTGGATTCAGTCTCAATCTGTTTTTCCTCATCCAACCCATTACTGACCGAAGCCATTCATTGAGAGAGGAGATGCCATCAGAATTCGAGGCCAACGAACGCGACATAGAGAAATAGATTTGGGTGTCATCAGCTTACTGATAACACCCAGCTCCATGACTCCGAATGATCTCACTCAGCGGCTTCATATAGATGTTGAACAACATCGGGGACAGGATAGCACCCTGTGGGACTCCACAGGTGAGTTCCCTTTTACTGGAGCAACTGTCCCCGAGCATTACCCTCCAGGATCTGCCCGAAAGGAAGGAATGGAACCACTGCAATGCAGTGCCTCCAGTTCCCAATCCCCTCAGGCGATCCAAGAGGATGCCATAACCTATTGTGTCAAAAGCTGCTCAGAGGTCTAAAAGCACCAACAGGGTCACACTGCCCCTGTCGATGCTCAGACGCTGATCGTTGGTCAAGGCAACCATGGCAGTCTCAACCCCAAACCCTGTCCTGAAGCCAGTTTGAAATGGGTCAAGATAATCGGTTTCATCCAAGAGAGCTTGGAGTTGAAGAGTAACTGCCCTCTCGATTACTTTGCTCAAGAATGGCAACAAAGAGACTGCCCTATAGTTGTTCATATCCATAACTGAATATGAAGCTCACTATACGAGGCCTACATCTTCAAAAGAGAAAAGAAATTCTGATCCAAAGAACATCCAGAAAATTAAAAAATAAGATTGTCTCTGGATATATGTCTTTGTTTTAGGCTTTAATGATCTGATAAGGCTCTTATATCATGTGTTGATCATGTGCTGTTAGTCTGTCTTTCAGATTTCTAATAAGCAATAAAAGACATATCTTACGATTCTCATGCTCTTCTGGTTGACCCTGCCACATATATTATTTTAATATTAGAAAGAGCAAAAGGCAGGTTTTGTTTTAAATCTACCTCTCATTAAACCATTTGTAGATGCTGTATTTGAATGTCTCCCAACCTGGTGCCCTTTGGATACATTGGCCTACATTTCCCATCAACCACAGGCAGCATGTTTGGAAATACTGGCTGCATCAGCACTACAGAATTAATCTGGGTTGATACTGCTTGAACTGCCATGGGTTCAATGCTACGGAATTCTGGGAATGGTGGTTTGTTGTTGCACCAGAGAGCAGCTCTGGTGCCACAACAACCTACAGTTCCCAGAATTCCATAGCATTGAGCCTGTGTCAGTTAAAGCAGTGTCAAAACAGATTAATTCTGCAGTGTGAATGCAGCCACTATTGTAGAAACCTTCGTGAAACTACACTACACTTTACTAGCAGGTCTCACTCTTTCTGCTTCCATTGACCAAATACAGTACACACATTAGGTGGGTTCCTGATGTAGGGCTTGAAGACGTACATGCCTACTGGACGTCCAGCACAAGCCAATTTTCTAAGTACCCAACAATCATAATGTACTATTCTCCTTACAAACCCTTAGATCACTAAGGCCACCAAAGTTCATAATTTGCTGATGGAGTCACAGACCCTCAGATATTACTGACTTTCCCTCTCCTGAACATTTGGCAAGAAACCTCATAATTTCCACTTAGAGCTGCCAGGTTGGATACAGGGAGAAGTTCTTGTACCTTTAATCCCAAATGAATAGTAGAGCAGACAGAAATATTAGAAAAGTCTGTCAAGTGGAGCAAAGGTAGTTGTCCTCCTATACCTTCCAAATTCCAACTTTCAGCTTCACCAATCTCCTCCCGACACAGTTGTTGTCTTTCTGGTAGAGAGCAGGAGGAAGGAGCACAGAGGAATACTCAGCAATATTCTTATGACTGGTGCTTCATTCCATCACCCCACCTCCACCATGAAGAAACAACTGAGTTGGGAGGGGATGCCTGAACCTGAAAGTTGGGTTATGGAAGGTAAAGGAGAACAGATAACATTGTCCTATGGATGGCACTTTATGGCACCATTTCGTGCTCTACAATTCCCTATCCAACTTGGCAGCCCTAGTCAATTATAGTTTGAACCATGTTAAGTTTCTCATGGCTTATCATAAGGCCAAGCCTATCCATCACAAATGGTATCAGTTTCTGTAAAGTACAGATATCAGCTAGAGGTTATGCTACCTATTTATCACTTACCCTTTCGTTTGCACAGGGATGGCATGGCCCCCACTCACTCCAGTCACTCAGCAAGCAATCAATGGGTGGTGGCTCACTGGGTTCTCTTGGCAACCTTGTGTTGGATAAACACAAAATAGTCTTATAGAGCATTACATTAGAAAACTGAAATCAAGAGAAATCTTTGGGCACAGCTGTTCTTTGGTGCATGTACACATGGAAAAAGACAGGATACTGTTCAGTGTGGTTTCAGTACAGTGGTACCCCGGGATACGAATGCACCGGGTTACGAATTTTTCGGGATACGAATAAATCCCATAGGGATTTATTGTTTCGGGTTACGAAGGTTTTTTCGGGTTACGAAAAAAACCCGGCGCTGTTTTAAATGGAGCCGCGGCAGAGCCGCGGCTTTTTTTCCATTAGCGCCTATGGCAATTCGGGTTACGAAGGTTTTCGGGTTACGAAATTAGCCGCGGAACGAATTAATTTCGTAACCCGGGGGACCACTGTAGTGCATGTGTTAAACAGAATTATCCTATATGTGAGGCTAATCATATGGGAAAACTATCTCCATGCCTCTTCCTCTGGGCAGGGAGCCATTGGTGCTAACAAGGGATGAGGAAATGGGAATTATGTCGATGAATCATGGTAAGGTATATCAGTAAACGTTTCTGGCTTCTTCTTCTTTTTTTTTTTGCGTTTCATCAATGAAATGATAGAGGTCATTTTGGGGGAATTCTCCTATCCTTGTAACCTCCATGTCATCCTAGATCTCTTCTAGGCATGCGAGGGATTCTTTGGGGGGGGGTGGCATAGGGGGCTGGGACAGGGATGTACACCTTCACAAATTTTGTTCACACAGGCAATAATAAATAATAGTACCATCATTTTCATCACCACAAGAAAGTTGTTGAAAACTGCACAGTTTTTTAAAAGACTATCTGTAGTTTAGGATTTATTCCATGCAAAGAATGCACACAGCAATATTTTCTACATAGAAAGAAAATGTCACCTTCTCTGCAGAAAATATAATTTTTTGTGCACCCCCCCCCCAAATCCCACATGCATTTTTCCACTCAGAATAAGTCCCCTCCTGTGAATATTCTCACTCAGCTAGGATTCTCCCCAGCAGAGAATTCTTACATTTGGGAACACTTTCTTGTTGTTGAAATTTTAAAAAAATATTTTCAATTTTTTTTTTCATTCTTACCAAAGGGAAATCACTGAAAATTACCCCATTTCCTCTTCTTCTGATCAAAGCTGACTAAACAGCTTTCACTAGTGGATGGAAAATAAATGGATACAATCCCAGACCACCTAACTTAGGAGTTTATCGCATGCCGGTTAAAGTGATGTACCCCATTTGCATTTAATTTTGAAGCAGGATCTTATCCCAAGTGCTGGGGGCCAGGCAAGTGCAACCTGGCTGCAGCTCGGGTCTCAGCCACACTTATCCAGCATCTTTTCAAAACTGGGAGTCTGCTGTTTTTGAAAAGAGGCCAGATAAGCGCGGCTGGGGTCCTGGATGCAGCAGGGTTGCACTCATCCAACCCCCTGGTGTGTGCGATAAGAGCTGGCTTCAAAATTAAATGCGAATGGGGTAAGTCACTTTAAATGATTTGTGATAAACCCCCGAGTCTAGATTTGTTGGAATAACAACAAATATTGATATTTGTTGGGGTAAAGGAAATGCAGCCTTGAGCTTGCCTCATCAAGGGTGGTTTTATAGCTCTTAACCCATCTAGATTCCCCTAACATTCCTTTTTTCCTGCCCCTCCCCCTGAATGCTGTCCCTCGTGGAAATTGTCATGAGGCAATTCACCCTTTAGACTGGTTGCTGAAACCTTCTTCACAGATATCTATCTGTCTGTCTGTCTGTCTGTTTGTCTGTCTATCTATGTAAAGAAGGTTCCTTGAAAAAGATATATATGTTTTTCTATGCCAGAAGTGGACATCTGATCATTTCTAGTATTTAATTACGTGTAATATATTTTATAGACTTGACATAGTTTCCCACTGCTGAACTACAAACTCCATAATCTCCAATATCTCTAGTTCCTAGCATTATGGGACTTATATTACAAGACATTTGGAGAGCGCCATGTGGCAAAAGGCTGCCCTGTATTCCATGCATGGATGCAACTTGCATTTTCTTTCTCCTTTAAATAGTTGCCATAGGGACTGAAGGAGATTAAGATTGGCATCCAAGTACCTGTGTCAGAATTTGGTTTAGTTTTTAAGCATGTATGCCCACATTGGAACCTACGTTAGTACTCTTCTTGACATAAACAGTAGTTCTGAGAGGGGAGACTGATGGGATTGTAGCCCTCTTGGAACTGCTATGTAAAATAAAACATTTTAAAATCCTAAGGAACACCCAGTGCTTCAGCTGGAGAATTTAATGTTTGCAGGGGTATGAGTAGTCTCTGCCACTACCCACTTCATGCTCCAACAAGGTTTCCCACCCATTTTAAAATAGATTGTGTGTTTATTCACCACTGTGCAGGTATGTAGCTGATGCATTGATCATTAGCCTGATGATGATAAGGATGATGAAAAAGAGGGAGAAGGAGAGGAAGACTTGTCAACCCATTATCCCCAGTGAAGGTAAGTAAATGGAGGACAACCACAGATTGCCTTTCTAAAAATCCTTCTTACCAACCAGTGCCAAAGAGGTAGTGCATTGGACCACTGGGCCTATCAGATTTGTGTCCCATAAAATAGTGTAGAGAAATGGGGAGGGAAATATAGCATTATTTGTCTCATATGGTTGTTGTACTGGTAGGGGAAAATTATGTAGACCAGCTCCAATATTTTGCTTTAGCAAATTGTTATGTAAAAATATGTACACTAATATTTTAATTTCAAAATTCCTGGTTTTAAAAGACTGGGCAAAGCAGAAAAAAACTCTAGAGAAGGATAAATATTGCATAGGTAGTGGCTTGTTATAGTCCAACATTCAAACGGTTATACCAAAGTGGCTCTCTTGAAAGATAGATACTGGTTGCCATTTAGTTATGAAGCCATATATTTAAGGTGTTACTTTTTTTTTTTTTACTTGTAAGGCATTATATAGTTCATGATACCTGAGACATCATCTTTTCCCATATAGACTGCCCTGGTCATTATGTTGTGAGTTCAGGGACTCTGGTTACTATGGCTGAATATGCACTATAGAAATAATGCCATTCGATACTGCTTTAACTGCCATGGCATCATCTTATGGAATCCTGGAGAAGAGAAGGTTAAGGGGTAATATGATAGCCCTGTTTAAATACTTGAAGGGATGTCATATTGAGGAAAGAGCAAATTTGTTTTCTACTGCTCTGGAGACTAGGACCTGGAGCAATGGATGCAAGCTCCAGGAAAAGAGATTCCACCTCAACATTAGGAGGAACTTCCTGACAGTAAGGGCTGTTCGACAATGGAACACACTCCCTCGGAGTGTAGTGGAGTCTCCTTCCTTAGATATCTTTAAACAGAGGTTGGATGGCCGTCGGGGATGCTATGATTTAGATTTCCTGCATGGTAGAATGGGGTTGAACTGGATGGCCCTTGTGGTCTCTTCCAACTCTATGATTCTAACCAACAACAGCAACATAAATAGCAGACTATTGGATGGATCACCTGATTAGTGAGAGAGAGGTTTTATAGATTGCAGCCACTTTTATGGACTGTGGCCACTCTTCACTTGTGAGAACTATTGTGGTGCAGTGGTGTGGTCTGGGAAAGTCACACTGTCCCAGCGTAAGAGGAAGGCAATGGCAAACCTCCTCTGAATTAATCCTGTCAAGAAAATCCTATCAAAGAGTTGCCATAAGTTGCAATCAGTTTGAAGTAACATAATAACAAACAAGACATCACTCTGCTTCCTTGAACGCCAGACCTAGGCAGCTACACTGTAGAATAACCTAATAGATTGTGGTGGGCAAGGGAAATTGCCTCATTTTTCTCGAGCAAGTTGACATAATACAGGCAAAGTCAGCACCCACTCAGAATCAAACCCTGGTCAACTGATGTCTTCTCTATAGTCAAAACGGTGCTGAAAAGCAGGGTTTTGGGATGTCTTCATCATCACCATAGCTTTCTTGGTTTCTTGAAGGCAGAGAGGACAACCAGTGGCTAGCCTATCCAACCGAGGTTTGTTCAGCAAATCTGACCAGATTCAATGGCACAAATCCTGGAGCCTTGCATTCCTTCCTTAGATTCTAATATCAAGTAAACAGAAGGCTGAAAAATGCAAAGAAGTTTTCATACAAAGGATGGCTGACTTTTATTTTATTTTTTAAATTAACTTACCTTATCTTCTCTCCTGAGGTAAAGCTATTTATTCCTAAAATGAAGAGTGCCCCTATGAGAAGCAAGAAAGTAGACATGGCACTGTTCTTGTTAATAATGTCTGTGTCAGAGTAGAGACGGCAGGGATACTGAAACTGAAGGCTTTTACTCCCTTCCTTTTGTTATTTATTACTAGAACAATAAATAAAGAAAAAATGCCAGAGGTAGACCAAGCCAGCTGTCCTAAGTTTCGGGAAGTGCTCTGAAGTTTGTTGACTTACGTTGAATTTGGGAAGTCCGTTTACTGGGGCATCCCCCAAACAGAGATAAACGGAAGGAGGGGAAGCCAAGCTTTTGAAACTTCTGCAAATAATGAGCAGCCAAGGAACGAACAATAGTCATTTTGTGTTTCACTGTGAAAAACAGAAAAACCAAACAAATAAGGCCCAGCAACAGGAACTTTTACTTAAAAAAATATGAAGACAGGAATGTGGGTGGCACACCCAAAAGCAAGCTAGACCGCATATCCACAATCACTTTTTCCGAACACCAGTACTGCATCAGCATTAGTATTCACCTTTAGGAGTATCTCTGGCAAATGGTTTCAAACAGCATTCCTAGGAAACCATGGGCTCTTTGGTACATAGAATGTAAAAACATCTGCCTCTTTGCATTTTGTAGTCTTAGTGAATACAGGGTAGTTTTGGATCCTTAACTCTAGGTTACAGATCTGTAACTGCAATACTGAATGATGCCTCCAGCCCCCTCCACCAGTGAATGAGGCTGTGACAATCAGAAGCAGGGCACCCACTTCAAGTTTTACCACAGCCTTACTCACAGGTGGAAGGGTGTAGGAACATTATCTTCCATGTGCCCTGTTTGGATACAAGGGAGATAATGTTTCTGTGCCCTCCCACCAGTGAGTGAAGCTGTGACAAGATTTGAGGTGTGGGTCATGCTTCTGATTGTCACATCTTCCTTATGCCCTGTTGGAAGAGAGCCAGTGTGGTGTAGTGGTTTGAGTGTTGGACAGTGATTCTGGAGACTAGAGTTCGATTTCCCATTCACCCACTGGGTGACCTTGGGTAAGTTACATGTTCCCAGCCTCAAGTGAAGGCAATGACAAATGTCCTCTGAACAAATTTTTCCAAGGGCAGTGGAGTCACTAGGGTTGGTGTCAGCCAGTGTGGTAACTCATGGTGTTATTCCCCCCCCCCCATTGACCTCCTCCTCCCATTTCACACCATACAGAATCCTTAGTAATGCTTTTTTTCAATAATGTTCCTTGTCAATCATAATTCCCATATACCACTGAATGTCATGCTAATAGTTGTGACATAAATAACTAGCAAAATTAAAATTGTACCTTCAAATTACAATATGATATGCACACACTAAATGTATTTACATATACATAGTGAAGATTTGGTTAAAATTTGATTAAAAAAAAAGAAAATGTAAAAAGAATAAAAAAATTTAAAAATTCAAAAAAAATTTAAACTTTTAAAATTACCACAGCCCACTTCTGCCCAAAGGTAGATGCTTGGGGAGCAGTGGTGACACCCCCCTTCTTAGGATGCCACCTGGTATGGTCTGCAACCCCCACACCCCTCTAGTGATGCCACTGCCTTAGGGTTGCCATAAGTCAGACACAACTTGAAGGCACAAAACAAGAGCAAGCCCTGATTGGAAGCTGAACAGGCCTCCTTTGCTTAGTCCAGCTACTGGCTTTTTAGGTGGGCAGGGAAAAGGTTGTGCCAGGAGAAGTCACTCAGGTGGCCAGCAGATAGAATAGAAAAGCTGGCTTACCTCTGTGGTTTCCTGATTTGTGGGGAAAACCTGCTGACCATACTCCTGGCTCCTACAACAGGCCAAATACATAAGATCAGTCTACACTGCTGCATGGATGGATCTACCAAGATAGAGCAATCATGGTTACAAGTCACACTGTGCAATTATTTTTATCTGTTCCAACCCAAACTGGTGTGCATGAGAGCATGAGCATGCCACCAGTAGCCACCAATCACTTCCCTCATCCCACCCAGCCATCAGCCCATTGGACATACCATGCGATCGACTTAGGCTTGCCATAACCCGGCTGCAACCGGGAACTTCCCGATTTTGGGGGCCCGGGGCCCCTCCCGGCACGTGTGCAGCCCCAAAACCGGGAACCCCCTGGTTGCAGCCTGGGTTGCTGCGCCCCTGGCAGGCCTCGCTGCCCTCCTCCTCTTCCTCGGGGAGGCGGGGAGGAAGAGGAGGGCAGCGAGGCCTGCCTGGGGCGCAGGAGGCGAAGCTGGAGGCGGGGGATTCCCCCGGGATTCCCCCCCCCCAATGAGGCCCTGGCTGGGGCTCCGTGATCGCGGAGTCCTCCCAGGCTTGGCTGGGGCTTGGAGGACGCTTCCTCCCAAGCCCCAGCTACGCCCTGGCTGGGGCTCCGTGATCGCGGAGTCCTCCCAGGCTTGGCTGGGGCTTGGAGGACGCTTCCTCCCAAGCCCTAGCTAAGCCCTGGCTGGGGCTCCGCGATCACGGAGTCCTCCAAGGCCTTGCTGGGGCTTGGGAGACGCTGTCTCCCAGACCCCAGCGAGGCCTAGGACAAGGTTTAAAAATGTAGGACTTTTTTTTTTAATTTCCTGGCCAGGAAACAAACAAACAAAAAAGTCCTACATTTTAAAACCATGTCCTACATTTCTCCCGTTTTGGAGGTCCCCAGGGATGGCAACCCTAGATCGACTGCATGATTAATTAGCTGTTTGTTTGCACATCTGTGCTCCCAGCACCATCATGGCACAGCACCATCACGGAGGCCTCCCTGTACATATCCTATTTCTCCCCCTTTCTCCCACACCCCCTATTAGATTGACCAGTTTGCTAATGTTTTTATTAAATCATTGTATTTTTTGGTATTGCATTGCCATCATTTTGTTTCATGAGGCATGCAATTAGTTGATGGTGCAGCTGACCAACTGTGAATTTGGGCAATCGATTTGCAGGCAGGTGACAAAAAATTATGGCCAGCAATGGCATCCATGGCTACCTGGGCCTAGGGAACTTGCTCTTGACTGCTTCCACCAGATGCTTAGCTCCTCCTCACTGGCACATTCCACACACTGGTACAATATTTCACACTGTATGTCTTGAACTGGAGCAAACCAGGGATTATTTTGCTTTAATGTTTTGCCTTGTAACATGGCGTCATTCCAGTTTACTCCCATTTTGGGCACATGTGTTGTTTAAATAGGCCACTTCTTTTTGCTCATGTAGACAGCCCCTTAGTTACACAGATGTATCTAGGTAGCCTATGTAGAATTTCAACAATAGATCTCCCCCCTGTTACCTTTTGACCCTTCCAATTTTTTGTTTTGTTTTGTTTTCAATATTTGTATGTGTGTTGCTTGAATTACTGAATAAAAATGCAGGCAGGCAGTTTGTTTGTCTGCTTGATGTTGCAGGGCTGAAACTGGATTAGCAAATGAATATTGTTGTGCTGTTGTCTATTGCAGTCTGCATTCTTTTACTACCCTTTGAATAGCTCACACATATACACACAGGGATTCTGTTTGGGAACTGTTCTACATACTAACTGCTTTAATCTGGCCTTGTTCCATATCTCCCAAATGTCCCAATTTGTCAGGGACAGTTCCCATACATGTTGTGTTGTCTCACCTTTTCAACTGCTTTTAAAATGTCCCAGTTTCTCCTACTCCCCCCCCCTTTGTTCTCCATTTACTTCAGTTGCTGCAAACTGAGATCAAAGTGGATAAGGAGCGTGCACTCAGTTAGCAGGGGAGTCTTCTCTGCACACTCTGCAGATTCAGGCAAAAGCTTCTCCTAGCTTATGTTTCTCCTCATCCATAACTTTTGCCATCTTTGCCATATCCTGATGTTGCTTGGCCACACATGTTCCAGTTTCCATTTGTGAAATGTTTGCTGGCATGTTGTTCATATCATAATTGGTCAGGAGCGCTTAGATTTTATGAGTAGCTCAAAGCCTTGAAAGATCCAAGTTCTTTCTTGAAGTGGGTGATTCCTGAGTGCTTTGTTGAGAGGCAGGCTTACAAACAGCTTTATAGATAAGCTTGTTTGCAACTGCTACTGTCTAGTCTAGATTCTGCCTGTGTGATTTGAATGTGAGCTGGTTGCACACAAACTTTGATGAAGCACTTTGTAACAAAGATCAGGTTATTTATTTTGAGAGACAGAAAAAGGGATGTTTTGCTCTTTAGCAGGACTATCTGATAAAAGAAATTGAACATTTACTAGCAGTTTATTTTTAATGTTTACTTGGCAAATTCAGGATGAAGCAACTTCAGATTAATTTCATCATAGACAAGAATACAGAGAATTCACTCACTGAAAGACTTTCATGATATTTATGGAATCATGTTTAAAATGAAAAGTATAGAATTACAGTTGGCCCTCCACATTTGTGGCTTTGACCTTTGCAGATTTGATTATATTTGCAACTTATTTTATTAATATGTTCTCTCTGGGAATCGTTAGGTCTTCCAGCGCAACTCTTCCAGAAGCTGACCACAAAAAGTAGAAATTCCTAGAGAAAACACTTCTCTAGGCATTTGTAGGTCCTCCAGCATGATTCTATGATCAACCTCTGGCAGATGTTGACCGCAGAGTTGCGCTGGAGGACCTGGAAATTCTGAGAGAGGTGTTGTCTCAGGTAAAAAGAATAGTGTTTTTTTATTTGCGGTTTTTCCACATTCGCGGAGACCTTTCACCCCTAATCCCAGCCAATGTGGAGGGACCACTGTACTAGACCAGTGGGATAGGCCTTGTCTTAATGGTACTGCTGAATGTATTATGTTGGAACCATATTTAGTCATGCCTAGAGTAAACTCATGATTAAATCTCATTGATTTCAGTGGTTCTGCTCTGAACATGGTTACCTTTGAGTCTAACCCCATTTTGCCTCTGAATGTGCATTTCTAAATATATGCATGTTTAAATGCATTTTAACATTTTTTTAAAGTAAGGACTATGGCAAAGTATTTAGTAAGTGCAAGAGCCCACAGACCACTAAGTTCTGCTTTGCATAGGAGGACACGATGGAACCGAGGAGGCAGTGATCCAAAGGTAATAAAAGGAAAGAAAAGAGGATTTAATTCATATGTACAAATATAAAGTCTTCAAGTGGGATCTTAAACTGAAGATGTAACTAACATAAATGCAGTTCTGCAAATGTGAGGTGAAGAGGTAATTACATGCCCTCCAACTGTCCTGATTTGGCAGGGACAGTCTGGATTAATCCCACATTTTCAGCTGCTTTTAAAATGCCCTATGTTCTCCCACCTTCCATTTCCATCCTTTTATCCTCTACTTACTTTACTTGCTGAAAACTGAGTTTAAAATGAAAAAAAAAAAATTAAAAATTAACTCAGCAATGAGGAGAATCTTCCCTGTAGATTCAAACAAAAGCAAACTACTGAAAACTCTCCTAGCTTGTGTTCTTCCTCTTAACCACCCTCTGGTGTTGCATGGGCACATATGCCCTGGTTTTCCTCTGTGAAATGTTGGGGGACTGGAGCGTGGCTTTGGTGCGGCTTCCGGACTCTCAGGACTCATGCATCATTTAAACAGCATACCTCTAAGGTGACCCAAGCAGCTTTATTTTGACCTGTCTGTAGGGGCCCTATATCAAAAGTAAAAGAAAAGACTGTAGAACATTGTACATAAAGCCAAATAGCAAACAGGCATAATCCAAAACAAGGGCGACCGAAAAACAGTAAAAAATCCAATGACAAATAAGTATTGCACTTGTGGCTGAAAACCGTGGCATTCCCCTGACAGGGGATGACAATCTGTTACTTTTAACACCCAACTTGATAGAGAGTTCAAACAAACTTGAAATGTCACTTTTTAAATTTATATTTTAGTGGCCTTACAAAGCTCTTACCATGTTATTATTTTTGAACCTGCACATGTGACAGGATCTATTTTTGCTTTTTGTTTTTGTAATGACCTTCATCATTGCATACATCTTGATAGTTCTGGTTTGCTTTGCAATGCCACCACCTCTCAGGGACAGCGGCAATGTATTTTGAGTCAATGTCTCCAAGAGGCTGTCTCTGCCCTTTCTATGATTCCCTTTCTATTATAACAAATGTTCTTGAGTGGGTTGGTGAGAAGTGTCTCCACGATATGGCCCTCTTGCTTTTTATGCAGTATGGAGGGGAGGTTAGAATAAACTTTGATTTAACCGCATTCTGCATTTCTAGTTACCAGTTCAGAATCATACCTAAGATTTCTGGGACAAAACCTGAGAGTGAAAGATGGTCCTTTGGTGGTATCCTTGTGGGCCCTCATGGTGCCACACAGGCTAGCCTTAGATCAAATGATGGCATTCTACAGTACCTTCTAAGCTTCATAGGGAGATTGGATAATGAACATATAGTTTAATAGCCAAAGTAAAATAGGATGTGTGTGTGTGTGTGTGTGTGTGTGTGTGTGTGTGTGTGTGTG
>JACSCI010000369.1:14584-37729 GCA_016801065.1 Sceloporus tristichus | reverse complement strand
CAGGGGCTAGCCTGAAGACAGAGGCTCCTCTCTCCCTAACTGTCATCTTTCGGCCTCTGGGGGAGAGAGAAGGCTGGCCCAGTACCATCAAGGGCTAGCCTGAAGACAGAGGCTCCTCCCTCCCTAACTGTCATCTTTCGGCCTCTGAGGGAGAGAGAAGGCTAGCCCAGTACCATCAGGGGCTGGCCTGAAGAAAGAGGCTCCTCTCTCCCTAACTGTCATCGTTCGGCCTCTGAGGGAGAGAGAAGGCTGGCCCAGTACCATCAGGGGCTGGCCTGAAGAAGGAGGCTCCTCCCTCCCTAACTGTCATCGTTCGGCCTCTGAGGGAGAGGGAAGGCTGGCCCAGTACCATCAGGGGCTAGCCTGAAGAAAGAGGCCCCTCCCTCCCTAACTGCCGCCCGCCCGCTTTCCACCTGGGCAGGAGCGGCCCAGAGAGACTCTTCCTTGCCGCTGGAGCGGCGTTTCTCCAGGGGGAGGGGCCGGTGAAAGCGGCCTCCATAAAGCTGGCTTGCCGGCTCCTCCGAAGACGACGACGCCTGCCCGTTTTCCACCTGGGCAGGAGCGGCCCAGAGGACTCTGTTTTTCATTTTGTTTTGTAAACCGCCGTGATCATAGGAACGGCGGTATATAAATAAAATAAATAATAATAATAATAATAACTGTTGCCCAAGTGAAACTATTTCGTTCTATTGAGCTAAGTACCAAATTCCCCTAAAAGCATAGCACTTGCAATGTCCTCCCCAGACTCCAGCATTTTGGGTAACAAAGGGCCTGTTGAATCAACCATGGAGCTAAGCAAGCTCAGGTAGGAAAAGAAACATTAGAGAAATTGCAGTTTTTGTGTCCTCCTTTCCACCTTTCATAGATATTACTCAGAATTGCTAAATGGAACCCCTAAAGTTTGAAAACAAGGGCCTGAGCTAGTTCTCACCAGTTCAGTTCTGAAAATCTGTCAGGTTGGTGGCTGCCTCCCAATCCCCAAGGCCCTTCTCCTGGCCCTTTCCAGAGCTCCCTTCCATCTCCGCACAGAGCTAGGCAATCCTGACTTTGCTCCTGCCTTCCTCTCCTGGCTCCCAGAGGCCTGATGCCCTTCCCTTTCTCCCTCCCTCTCCAACCGTCCGTCTTGCCATCTGCACTGCTTCAGCATCTCACCTACAGCATCTCTTCCCTGCCTTTCTATTTTTCACAATCCCTGCATTACTCACAGACAGAAACACACCCACAGAGTGTGTGTGATGCACAAAAGGGACACTTTGAGGCTCATTTATTGAGAAAGGCAGGATAATCAATATACAAATAATGCATTAGGAATTCAGAAAAAGGAGTCTGGTACCTGGATTCCAATTTTGGTGAGGATGAGGTGCCCAGAGAGCAGCCTTAAGACATCTCTAAGACAGGGATGGGCTACTGTTGGGGATGGGGGGGTCACACTGGCCCCCAGGGGATCTCAGGGGCAACCCCACATTTTATTGCATTGCATCCCTTTGGGGAAGTGGTGTCCATTTTGCCACTCTTCTCTGAGCCATTGCAGGGACAAGGGAGGCATTTTACCCACGAAGTCTCTCTGGAGCCTCAAAAGGATGGAAGAGGGGTCATTTCTCACCATTTCGGTGAGAAAAGCATTAATCTCCATGCTTCCTTCCCACAAAATCCCAAAATTGGAGGGATTTCTGGGGGCCGAACTCAGTTTCAGAATTAAAATGTACTTTGCTTGCACCAAAAGGTTTATTGAGAAACTCAGGCAGAAGCATCCATTAACACCTCTAAGCAGTCTCTGGAGAGTCAATACCTTTTCCCTCTGTCATTAACTACCTTCACACTCCCCCTTTTCCTCCCCCTTCAGCCCCTAACCAGCCCAGTTGCCAAGGTACCTCTTGCCTTCTTCTTCCACTGTTCTCATACGCCTCTCCCCCTGGGGCATGCCTGCCACCCAAATCTCACAAACCAGTCAGTGAATAGCCTCCACAATTGATTCCCTTCCCCCAAGCTGTTCTCGGCCCCATTATACTTACCAACGACTTAAAACTACCAGCATTTAAACTACTAACAATTCCCCCCTAAACCGCAATACCATTCTGGATGAACCACAGAAGCTGGTTCTGACAATCGGCAGTTTACAATGTGGTATTTAGTATCCTTATAAAGTGGAGAGCACTAGTGCCTCACTAAACTACAAATTCAAATATTCTACAGGAAGTTGCTTTCACAATTAAACTACGCTTGAAAGGGATCTAGGACTCCTAGTAGACCACAAGTTGAACATGGGCCAACAGTGTGATGTGGCAGCTAAAAAGGCCAAAGTGATTCTAGGCTGCATCAATACGAGTATAGTATCTAGATCAAGGGAAGTAATAGTGCCACTCTATTCTGCTTTGGTCAAGCCTCCCTTGGCATAATCCTGTGTCCACTTCTGGGCCCCACAATTCAAAAAGGATGTTGACAAGTTGGAATATGCCCAGAGGAGGGCAACCAAAGTGGTGAAGGGTCTGGAAACCATCAAGTCCTATGAGGAGCAGCTTAGACAGCTGGGTATCTTTAGCCTGGAGAAAAGAAAGTTAAGAGTGGATATGAAATCCATGTTTAAATATTGGAAAGGGTCATATTGAGGATGGAGCAAGCTTGCTTTCTGCTGCTACATAGAAAAGGAGGCATCACAATGGATGCAAGCCACAGGGCAAGAGGTTCCACCTAAACATTACTAGGGACTTTGGGACAGTAAAAGCTCTTCGACAGTGGAATATACTCCCTTAGGGTCTGGTGAAGCTTTAGAGGTCTTTAAACAGAGGCTGGATGGTGCTTGGAATGTGTATTGCTGCATGGCAGAAGAGGGTTGAACTGGAGGGCCCTTGTGGTCTATTCCAACTCCATGATTTTATAATTCTAGTGGAATTATAGCACCATGACAATTTAGCACAAAAGGGACCTCAGTCTTCATAGTAAGGACAATGTTTACCAGTTACTTACCCACAGAGGCCACATTCTCGTAATTCTCCATCATTACATGATTGTACATAAGCCTCTGCTTCTTAGTCAACAGTTTCCATTCGTCCTCAGTGAAATATACTGCCACATCCGCAAAAGTCACCTGCAACAGAAAATAGTCCTCATCCAGAGAGTGACTAAGCAAAAGGGGAGGAAATCACATGGTGCATCCAAATATTATTTCATCACTTAAGAATTTAGTCCAGGAAATAAACTTTAAATTCTGTCAGCAAGAAAAAAGCTACTGCCTTTGAGATCCACTTTGTCTCGAATCCTTTCAATATAATAAAGAATATAAAATAGGCCATGGCTGGCATATTAACGATGAATTAGGATACTGACTATGCCAAAATATATAGTACATTTAGCCACAAAAGAATTATGGTGCATTTAGACATTTCTTGCCAAATTTCAGAGGAAATGTCATTCTTAAAAAAACAGTTCTGGGGAGCACTCTGGACTTGAGGGCCACTGGCCCACCCTCAATTTAGATCCAGAGGTGGTCTCCCATAACCCCAACATTTCACAGACAGGAAAAGCAAGGCACATGTGGACAAGCAACACCAGAAAGTGGTGAGGATGGCCAAAGTTGTTTATGAGGAAGATCACACAAGCTATGAAGGGCACAATAGTTTGCTTTTGCCTCAGCCTCCTGGCAGGTGAAGACCCTGGCAACTGATCTCCTCTCCTCTCTCACCTTTTGAGTTGATGCGGTGTAAACTCCTTGAAGTCATTTTGCAGCAACCCAAAATTGCTGAGGAGAAAGGGGAAAGTGGGAGGAGGAGAGAAAAACTGGGACATTTTTGAAAGCCCCTGAAAAAGTGGGGTGACAGAGGATTAACCAGGACTTTCTCTGCCAAATTGGGACAATATGTTGTCCACTTGCTTTCATGAGTTGGCCCAGCAGTGACACAAATGAAACTAATAGTCAGGATGGCAACTCACCAAAGAGTTGGGGTACTTCAACAGCCTTTTTCTCTTAGAGCCCAATTCTCGCCTCTTGGCCTCTGTGTTGGCCATTAGGTGGGATTGGGGGGTTCTTGGTGGCCCTGCACTTCAGTCTCTTCCAGCAAAATATGCCCCAAAGCTGTGTAGAAGGAGACCGAGATGAAGTTCCTGAGAAAAGAGACTAGGGTTAAGCTTGGTTTGAACAGCATGCTGCTGGTGAGATACTCAGGTGACATATGCCTCCTTTGGGCCGATTCCTCCCTCTTCACCAAACAAAGCCCCGTGGAACTAGCATAAATTCACTGCAGCTCCCCTACACAACAGATACTCCATGTTAAAACACTTTTGACATTGCTATGTTGCGCAGCACGTGAGGCAACACGTTAACCTATCGTGCCACATACTCCACCTTGACTGTAGTCAGTAGCTTGTGAGCTGAAGAAACACCTGTCACTTTCTCAGTGAGCAAAAAGCCCCTGTAATCTTCTCTCAGATGAGGCTTTTATTCATATAAGAAGTTCCACTGTGTACAACACTATATACATGGACACCCTCCACCATCCACACCAGTAACAACCCACTCTGAGGCACACACTGTCTGACTCTTCCTCAGTGACAGTTGAGAATGACAGTTGACAGTTGCATCAACATTCCAGTGATGCACTGTTTAAATGCTGAGACATCTAACTGCCACTAGAGCTGTCAATGACTTCCACAACAGCTCCACCTAGTGGCCACATGCATGTCATTTCCTCAGACCTGTTCTCCATGGTCCTGACACTCCATGCCTTGTGAGAGTGGAGGGGGGTCAGGGGATGGGGAATTGGAGAGGACCCTGGCTATGTCCCTGTAGCTAGATGTGAAATGAGCGCATCATCTGCTGAAACCTCCTGACCTCCCCAGTGGCCCTCAGAGGAGAAGGCCTTCCTTTTGCTTCTGGCTAGAGAAACACAGCTGGAGGCTTCTCCAATGCCTCACACCCAACACTCTCATCAGGCATGGAATGAACATGGAGCATGGCTTCCACAATTCCCATGTTTCATTTTGTATTCCTTCTCATTTCACATCTATTTTAAACCTCTCCCTCATTTGATGATAAAGATACCAGTGACAATCTAGGCCAGATTCTTTAGGTTCTTCTTGTGTTTTGATCTCTAGTTTTCCTTGTGATTCTTTCAGTACATCCTTGTATCTTAATCATATAGTTTTCTGGATACCTTTCCTCCCGAAAAGAGTCTCATGCGGCAAACACCATAAAGGTATTTTTGGACATATTCTACACTTGTTTTCCCCCCAGATCTTCAATAGAGCTTTTCTTAGGAAATGATTAGTGCTTTCTTTATGAACTTTCTCTTTGCCATAAATTAGGTATCCATTCCACCCAAATCTTAAATGTTCTCCCTCCAGACATAACAACTGTTCATTCTCTAACAGAACCCATTCTCTAATCCAAACTAAACAACAAGCAGCATAATAAAGTCCTCCTCTACTTTTGTCATCACAAAGTATTTTCGTTTCTATCCTGGGTCTTTTTTTATTCCAAATACATTTTGAGATTTCCTTTTGCCATAGATTCAAGGGTTTTTCATTCTGGATGATGGGTATCGATTGAAACAGAAACAGCATTTCAGGAAGTAAACTCATTTGGATCAGTGATATTTTTCCTAATATTGATAAGCGTAATTTCCCCCATTTTTCTCAGTCTTTTCTGATTTCCTTCCATGTGTCTCATAGTTATTGTGAAATTGATCTCAGTTTTTATTTGTTAAATTTATTCCTTGATATTTAACTTTCTTTCCCACTTTAAATCCACTAATTTCTTCCTGGATTTGTTCTTCCTTTTACCTATATTTTTTTTATTAATGTTGTTTTGTCTCTGTTTACTTTTAGTCCTGAAACATATTCCAGTTCCACTATTACATCCATCAATTGCCTTGTGCTCTTTTCTGGGTTCTCCAGGGAATACACAAATGTCATCTGAGAAGACTCTCATTTGGGACTTTATGCCTGCAAAGCATGGGCTCAGCTGCAGCCTTTCCACACAATCCTGGACTGAAGCATTTACACAAAGGTCCTCTTTCAGCTCCAGGAATAAAGGCCTACCTTCCGTACAAAGACCCTGATTCCTGCAGCTCCAGAAAGGGCTCTTCTTCAGTCCTTTATGGCTGGAGCTTCCCTGGGTCAGAGGCCGTCTTCTCAGCCGTAGAGAAGGGTTGCTCAGAGTGCGAAGGAGGAGGAGGTCCAAGGGCTGAGGGAGGGAAGGCAATGGGGAAAGGTCAGTGCCAATGGCCATGGAGGGCAGAAGGTGACAGTGCCTAGGAAACTCCTCTGAGTCCCAGCCATTCTATGAATGAGTGGCAGGAGTGAGTCCAGGGGGCTGAAGGGGCCCCCTTTCCCAAAGGGGGAGGCAATGACCAGTGGACCCTCCCCAGCTAGGGCCCAAAGGGAGGGTCTCTTTCTCCATCTCTCTCTGCCAGCCCCCAAAGCACAGCATCCCCACTGGCCCTGAGTCCCTGCCTCCCCTTCATTCCTTCCTTCCTTCCTTCCTTCCATCCTTCCTTCGTTCCTTCCTTCCTTCCTCCCAAAATTGTGAGTCAGAGGCACAAAGGGACACACTTCCTTCCTTTTGGCCCAAGGAGCCTGACCTACTTCTCGCTCTGGAGCCTCAGGGAGAGAAAGAGGAGCCTCTGTTCAACTGAGGAGGCCTCAGAGAAGGTTCTGGAACATTATTTTCCACAGTCACAAGCAGCACAAAATGGCCACCAGAACACAAGGAGGCAGGGACTGGTATTCCAGCCAATCAGGGCCAGGGATGGTGGGAGAGACTGGTATTCCAGCCAATCAGGGCCAGGGATGGTGGGAGGGACAGAGATTCCAGCCAATCAGGGCCAGGGATGGTGGGAGGGACTGGGATTGCAGCCAATGGCGCCCCTCAGAGTGTCCTCAGGAGGCATTCATGTGTAAAATACACATCATAAAGACATCATAAAGAGGGACGTAGCCAGGATTTTGGGGAGGGGGGTCCAGACTAAGTGCCTCCATTTTGAGAGACACAGAAAGAGGGTCAGCATTCACCTGAGGAAAGGGAGAGAGGAGGGGAGGGGGCTCTATTTCCAAGGGCCCTCAGGTTCATTCAGGGGAAGGAGAGCCAGGAGAGCTGTCTTTTGGGGAAGGGACATAAAGGAAGCCAGGGTTGCAGGGAAGTCTTTGAGTCAGTGGAGAAGTTTGCCCTTGGAGTGAAGGGAAGAGAGAAGAGAGGCCTTGCTCCCTGGCTTCCTCCTCTCAGGGGCTCTGCTGCCCTCACTCCTTCCCCAATCTGGCTGAGTGTTGCCAACAAGCCTCAGAGACATTCCTCAGAATGTACATACAGGCACTTTATTTGTCTCATAGGGTTAAAGCTCCTTCAATAGTAACAGCCTATTTTTATAAGTTAGGCCTAAAACCTGACAAAATAATAACAATATAAAGGCACAAAACATGATAAATGGAAAGCAATATGAACAATCATTTAACGATTAGTCCTATTCACAAGGAAGAGACTTAAAAACAGGGAACCTTTACAAATTTGTCTCAGTGCCTCAATGGTTTGTTGTGTTTATATTGATTTGAGGCAGATTTCCAAACTTGAGCAAATAAGATCCTTGCACATGAGACCATATATAAAACAATTCTATTGCATTTTACTGATTTGATGTTGTGTGTCATGTTTAGTAAAAATACATTTGGTTCAAAGGGGATATTCATATCAAGTATGTTTTGGATGCTTCCATGAATCCTTTGCCAGAATCCTTTAGTTTTAATGCATGTCCACCAATATGAAAGAAGCTTCCCTCGGGTTCCCCGCATTTCCAGCACTTAGTATTGCCAGCTTTGTATATCTGGTGGGTTTTTGGGGGGTTAGATACCACCTGTATAACATTTTGATATAATTTAATTTATTTGTTCCTTTCCATGATTTTTCCCATGCCTCTATAGTTATAGTTTTATTTATATCATGTGCCCATCTTTCCATGCTGTGTTTAATAATTTCATCTTCTAGATCTCTTTTCTTTTACAGTCCGTTCCGGATCCCTCCGCGTAAGGCGAATTCCGCCTATGCTCGAGCCCCATTGGAAACAATGGGGCTCGTGAGCGGCGGCACGGCAGCGCAGGCGCGCATGCCCATTCAATTGAATGGGACGCGCCGCCCCTTCTGCCCCGCGCGCACCCCACGGCTTGAGCGCGTATGCTGAAGGCTGTGTATGGCGCGGGCGCACTGTAATAGTTTATAAAATTTGGATATGTGTTTACCTTTTTGGTCCATCATAATTTTATCTATTTAATTGTTATCCATCGTTAACTCAGGAGCTTTATTATCTGCCTTAAAACAATTCTTTAATTAGTTGTATAAAAACCAATCCTTCATGTTTCCTCTTTCATTAAGTTCTTCCATAGATTTCATATTGTATTTTCTTTCTGGTGTTTGGTTTATTAAATCTCCATATCTTAGCCATGGAGTATCTTTGTCCTTTGTTCTATTGTAATAGGCTTCTTGCAATGACACTCCAAAATTGATATCTCATTTTATACCATGCTTTAAGCAATGATCTTCTTATAACATAATGGTTAAAAGTATTATTATCTTTTGGTTTTGTATACCACAATATGCATGTATACCAAGATTCAGGTTAGCTTTTTCTATATTCAATAAATTCTTGTTTTCTAATTTGAACCATTCTTCTAACCATTTGAAACAAGCTGCATAATAATACAGCTTAAAGTTTGGTAAGTTACATCCCACCTTGAAGCAAAGATCATTTACTAAGGCAACCATAACAGTTTCGACTCCGTATCCCATCCTGAAGCCAGTTTGAAATGGGTCCAGATAATCTGTTTCATCCAAGACCACTTGGAGATGAAGAGCAACTGCCCTCTCAATCATATTGTTTAGAAATGGGAGACCGTTCTGTAATTGTTCATCTCCAAGGGATCTAGGGAGGGCTTTTTCAGAAGCCGTTAACACCGCTTCTTTTAAGCATGATGGAAAATAGTCCTAACTAAGAGATGCATCTATGATATATCTCAGGTGATATAAAAAGGGCAAGGGTTGGGAGGGCAAGTTCTCCTATTCACACTTAAAAGGAGCTTGTCCACAACCTCAGTATTCAGATTCAAATTGATCCAGTATGATCTTACTCATGGATACCTCACTTATAGCCTCTTCAATAATGCTGATGTCCAATTTGGCTCTTATCTGAGAGATATTATCTGTGAAATAGTCATTTATAGTATCATAGTCAGCTGTGGAAGGCTCTAATAATGGGTTCCGGGAAGAAGGTGCCTGAAACAGGCCCCAGATTTCCCCCCCCCCCAACTTCAGCAGTCCCTTTATGCTTCTCTTCCCTTGGCACTTTCATTCCATTATTCCTTCCTTCTCCTCTTTTAACATACATCGCTTCAAGGGGGTCCAAGGCCCTTTCAGCGTGATCCCAGAACCATGAGATTCCCCCAAATGAATGAGGGCTCTCCCCACTTCCCGCCCTCAGAGCAGCTTCAGGGGCTGAGAGTCTGCATGCGCAGATGCCCCAAAGACCCCTTCTCAACATGCGCAGGGATCGTAAGGCCTTTGCTGCTGCTGTTTATTCCATTGTCGGCCTTTGGAAGAAGGGAAGGACTACGGCCTTTTTTCCTTCCTTCCGGAATGGAGCCCAAGCTGCGGAGCTGGACTCAGGAGGGAAAGGCTGGGAAGGCTCTGCTTTGTACATTTAGCTCTGTCTCTCTGAGTATATATGTGTGTTTGCCTCTGTTTTTATGGCTGGGAATGGAGCTGAGGGCTGAGGAGAGAAGAAAATGTACATTTTGTGCAAATGCAGAATTTCTGTTCACCAATGAGTCCAGTGTGTTGAAACAACAAAAACTTTATTGCAAACACATAATCAGAAATTCAGTGTTTAAGTCAGAGCTGCCCTCCCCAAACCAAACATTAAAACCCCAAAACCTAAAACAGCACACTCATCCAAACCTTGCCCCCCTCCAATTCCCACAGTCTATGCCCCACAGATAACAAGGCCCCCTTTGTCATTCCCAGAAACTAGCCCTTTCTATTAATACCTGTCCCCAACTTTCTTCAGCCAACATCCCACAAATTCCAAATGCTATCATTCCCATAACTGTTCTAACCAGCTGCAGCCAATCCCACCCCTCTGTCTAGCTAACCTATTCCACCACCCATAATCCCCACTCAAATTTATAAACGAAAGCAATAATCTATAATAAAGGCAATTAAAACCTCAAAATAACAAAATATAATTGAAAAACAAACAGGAATATGGACACACAAACCTAACACACAAAATCACAAGGGCTTTTTCTTATCATAAGATTTAAAATATATTCTTTGTTTTGCTTCTTGATAAATATAATGTTAGTTCATTTCTGGAATTTGTGTGGCTTCTCTCCTGTGTGGCCTCTCTGATGTGTTACTAGGTTTGACTTCTGAGAAAAACATTTCCCACAGTGCTGGCATCTGTATGGCTTGTCTCCTGTGTGGACTCTCTGATGTCTCACTAGGTGTGCCTTTGAAGAAAAACCTTTCCCACAATGATGGCATTTGTTTGGCTTTTCTCCTGTGTGGACTCTCTGATGTGTCACTAGGTTTGACTTTGAAGAAAAACATTTCCCACAATCCTGACATTTGTTTGAGTTCTCTCCTGTGTGGACTCTCTGATGCTCCAATAGGTATGACTTGGAAGAAAAACATTTCCCACAATCCTGACATTTGTTTGAGTTCTCTCCTGTGTGGACTCTCTGATGTGCCAATAGGTATGACTTGGAAGAAAAACATTTCCCACAATGCTGGCATTTGTATGGCTTCTCTCCTGTGTGGACTCTCTGATGTGCCAATAGGTATGACTTGGAAGAAAAACATTTCCCACAATGCTGGCATTTGTATGGCTTCTCTCCTGTGTGGACTCTCTGATGTGCCAATAGATATGACTTGAAAGAAAAACATTTCCCACAATGCTGGCATTTGTATGGCTTCTCTCCTGTGTGGACTCTCTGATGTGCCAATAGGTATGACTTGGAAGAAAAACATTTCTCACAATGCTGGCATTTGTATGGCTTCTCTCCTGTGTGGACTCTCTGATGTGCCAATAGGTATGACTTGGAAGAAAAACATTTCCCACAATCCTGGCATTTGTTTGGGTTCTCTCCTGTGTGGACTCTCTGATGTGCCAATAGGTATGACTTGGAAGAAAAACATTTCCAACAACGCTGGCATTTGTATGGCTTCTCTCCTGTGTGGACTCTCTGATGTGTCACTAGGTTTGACTTCAATGAAAAACATTTCCCACAATCCTGGCATTTGTATGGCTTCTCTCCTGTGTGCACTCTCTGATGTCTCACTAGGTGTGCCTTTGAAGAAAAACATTTCCCACAATGCTGGCATTTATGTGGCTTCTCGTGACTGACAAATTCTTCTGTAAAGGAGGACAATGGCAGACAAGACTGAATCTCAGTGTTAAGAGAGGAAAGTGTTGCCCCAAGATTTAGCCCCACATTCATCCTTCCCTATTTGAGATTAAATTAATAATGTTGGTGTGAGTGACCTGAGCATGACCCTGTTCTGGATGCCCCGAATCCATATAATGACTGTATCCTTACTCAGAGCTACCAAAGAAGAAATTGAAGGGAAACTGTCATGAGGAAATCCTCTCTTCATAGACATTGCTCATAATTGCTAAATGGAACCCTTAATATGTATGAAAACAAGGGCCTGATTTCGAGTTCAGTTCATAGGTTTAGTGCTCTACATGGGGCTACCTTTGTACCAAGTTTGGAAGCTTCAGTGAGTTGAAAATGAGGCAGCCAGATTAGTCACCTGAACATCTAGGTCAGACCATATAACACCAGTATCCCTACATTGGCTGACAATTAGCTTCCAGGAGCAATACCAAGCGTTGCTTATTACCTTTAAAGCCCTACATGGCTTGGGCCTCAGCTACTTGAGGGAACGCCTCTCCCTACACCATCCACCCCACACTCTCAGAACATCTGGGAAGAATCTATTAGATTACCCAAAGGTCAGGCTAAGAACAACTTCTCACAGAGCATACGCAGCCATGGCCTCCAAGTTATGGAGCAACTTGCCGGAGGAGATCCATCTTAACACCACCTTGGATGCTTTCAAGAAAGGACTTAAGACGGATCCCTTCCGGCAGGCTTACCCAGCTGACCTCTTGTAAAGAACTTAAGGTTGGTGAGTTGGTGAGTACCGAGGATGTGGACAAGATCCTCAGAACTGTTCGGAAGACAACCTGCTCTCTTGATCCCTGTCCCTCGTGGTTAGCAGCCCAGGGGGGTCCGGCGGTGACACTTTTGTTACGCCGGATAATTAATACATCTTTCAGGGATGGGCGATTTCCATCGGATCTTAAATTGGCCATAGTAAGACCGATCCTAAAAAAGCCCTCCCTTGACCCCCTGGTTCATAATAATTATCGGCCTGTGTCGCTGCTTCCATTCTTGGGAAAGGTGATCGAGAGGGCGGTTGCTATCCAGCTTCAGGCGGTCTTGGATGAAACGGATTATCTGGACCCATTTCAAACTGGCTTCCGGGCGGGTTACGGGGTTGAGACGGCCATGGTCGCCTTGGTCGATGATCTCCGTCTGAGCATCGACAGGGGAAGCGTGTCCCTGTTGGTGCTCTTGGACATCTCAGCGGCTTTCGATACCATAGACCATGGTATCCTTCTGGGGCGCCTGGCTGAGGTGGGAATCGGGGGCACTGCGCTCCAGTGGTTCCGCTCCTACCTCTCTGGGAGGTCCCAGATGGTGCAGCTGGGGGACGTGTGCTCCAGCGAGCGGGCCCTTAAAACCGGGGTCCCTCAAGGAGCCATTCTGTCCCCCATGCTATTTAACATTTACATGAAACCGCTGGGAGAGATCATCCGGAGACATGGGGCGCGGGGTTATCAGTACGCTGATGACACCCAAATCATTTTCTCTATGTCTCCGACTGATGCAGTGACTGGGGATGGCGTCTCTCCTCTCGTGGCCTGTCTGGAGTCAGTAATGGGCTGGATGAGGGAAAACCGACTCAAACTTAATCCAGAGAAAACGGAGGTACTAGTGATAGGTTCCCCTGGCCCAGGAATGGCGGTGGTTCCACCTGTCCTGAATGGGGTCACACTCCCCGTGAAGGACTCCGTGCGCAGTCTGGGGGTGCTTCTTGACTCGTCCCTTCGCCTGACTGCTCAGGTGAATGCGACGGTCAAGAGTACCTGTTATCAGCTTCGGCTGATTCGCCAGCTGCGCCCATACCTGGCCCAGAGGGACCTTGAAACTGTTGTACACGCTCTGGTAACTTCGAGACTGGATTTCTGTAATGTACTCTACATGGGGCAACCCTTATACCAAACTCGGAAGCTGCAAATGGTGCAGAACATGGCAGCGCGGCTGGTCACTGGTGCTCCCAGGACCAGCCATATAACACCTGTGCTTAAAGATCTCCATTGGCTGCCCATCCGCTTCCGAGCTCAATATAAGGTGTTGGTTATTACCTATAAAGCCCTAAATGGCTTGGGCCCAGGATTCCTGAAGGACCGCCTCTCCCCGTACATTCCGCCTCGCACCCTCAGAACATCTGGGCAGCAACTCCTGAAGGTGCCTGGGGCTAGGTTGGCTGTCACTGCCAGAAGATCTTTTTCCACAGCTGCCCCAGCCCTTTGGAATACGTTGCCCACGGAGCTCCGCTCATCCACCACCCTGGCCCAATTTAGGAAGGGTCTCAAAACCTTCCTATTTAATCAGGCATTCCCCGACTAAATATCCTGTGGGCCTCCCTCCTCTCTCGTGGCCGTGAGGTTGGGCTAAGGGGTTTTTTATTGTTTTTAAGGATGTTTGTTTGTTTTATATGTGTTTTTAACCTTGTATGCTGTTTGCACTTCGGTGCACTTTGTGAGCCGCCCTGATCACTTGGAAGGGCGGGGTATAAATAAAAATTTTATTTATTATTTATTTATTTAAGGAAAAATCCCACTTCTGATCACAACTATGCATTTTAAATGATGTTTTTATTTATCCCAAACTGAGTTTTAAGCGTTTTGTTGTTTTACTGTGTGTAAATTGGATGCTATTGTTGTTTTGTGGCTATTTTATGGTTGTAATACCGCCTCGCTCAATTGAGAGAGGCAGGTAAATACAAATAAAACATTATTATTATCAGTATAACCTGTGAGGTTGGTGGCTGCCTCCCAATCCCCAAGGCCCCTCTCCTGGCCCTTCCCAGAGATCCCTTCCTCTCCGCACAGAGCTAGGAAATCCTGGCTTTGCTCCTGCCTCCCGCTCCTGGCTCCCAGAGGCCTAGAATCATAGAATCATAGAGATGGAAGAGACTATGAGGGCCATCCAGTCCAACCCCATTCTGCCATGTAGGAATCAAAGCATCCCTGACAGATGGCCATCCAGCCTCTGTTTGAAGACCTCTAAGAAAGGAGACTCCACCAAAATCTCAGAGGGAGTTTGTTCCATTGTCGAACAGACCTTACTGTCAGGAAGTTCCTTCTAATGTTGAAGTGGAATCTCTTTTACTGCAGTTTGCATCCGTTGTTCCGTGTCCTAGTCTCTGGAGCAGCAGAAAACAAGCTTGACATTCCTTCAAATATTTAAACAGGGCTATCCTATAACCTCTTAACCTTCTCTTCTCCAGGCTAAGCATCCCTAGTTACCCAAGTCGTTCCTCATAGTTTCCAAATCCTGCACCATTTTAGTCGCCCTCCTTTGGACATGCTCCAGTTTCTCCACATCCTTTTTGAATTGTGGTGCCCAGAACTGGACACAATATTCCAGGTGAGGCCTGACCAAAGCAGAATACCATGGCACTATTACTTCCCTTGATCCTGACACTATACTTCTATTGATGCAACCTAAATCGCATTGGCCTTGTTAGCTGCCGCATTACACTGTTGACTCATGTTCAACTTGTGGTTTACTTGGACTCCTAGATCCCTTTCACACGTAGTTTCATTCAGCCAGGTGTCCCCCGTCCTATATCTGTGCATTTCTTTCCCCTCTAAAGCCTGATCCCCTTCCCTTTTTCCCTCCGCTCTCCAACCTTTCCTCTTGCCCATCTGCACTGCTTCAGTATTTCACCTTCACCATCTCTTTCCTGCCTTTCTGTTTTTCACATTCGCTCCTTCTCTCTATCACAGACACACACCCATTTATGTGATGCATAAAAGGGACACTTTGAGGCTCATTTGTTGAGAAAGGCAGGATAATCCATATACAAATTACTCATTGGGAAACAAAGCAAGGGGGCTGGGACCTGGACTTCTGTTTTGGTGAGGATCAAGCACCAGGGAGCAGTATTAAGCCATCTCTAAGACAGGGATGGGCTACTGTTGGGGATTGGGGGCATCACATTGGCCCCCTGGGGATCTCAGGGGCAACTGAACATTGTATTGCCTTAAAATAGGAATAAAGTTTTGTGCCTCAGTATCCCATTGCATCCCTTTTGGGAAGTGAAGCAGAACCTCAAAAGGCTGGAAGAGGGCCAAAAAAGGAAACAGACTCAGAGATGTGCTACCATTTCAATGAGAAATACATTACTGGTAATCTCCATGCTGTCTTCCTACAAAATCCTAGCATTGGTGAGATATCTGGGGGTGGAACTTAGTTTCAGAGTTAAAAAGTCCTTTGCTTCCACCAAAAGGTTTATTGAGAAACTCAGGCAGAAGGGTCCATTAATACATCTAAGCTGTCTCTGAAGTGTCTAAACCTTTTCCCTCCGTCATTAACTACCTTCACACTCCTCCCTTTTCCTCCCCTTCAGCCCCTAAACAGCCCGGCTGCCAAGGTACCTCTTGCCTTCTTCTTCCACTGTTCACATATGCCACTCACCCCTGGAGCATGTCTGCCACCCAGAGTTCACAGACCTGGCAATTAATAGCCTCCACAACTGCTTCCCTTCCCTGAAGCCATTCTAGGCCCCAATATCCTTACCAACTACTTAAAACTACTATCGTTTAAACGACTAACAATTTCCCCCTAAACCCCAAAAACATCCTGGATGAATGACAGAAGCTGGATTTGGCAATTGGCAATTTACAATGCGGTATTTGGAATCCTTATAAAGTGGAGAGCAATAGTGCCTCACAAAACTACAAATTCAAATATTCTACAGGATGTTGCTATCACAATTAAACTACATTTGAAAGGGATCTAGGACTCCCAGTAGACCAGAAGTTGAACTTGGGCAAAAGTGTGATGCGGCAGCTAAAAAAGCCCATGTGATTCTAGGCTGCATCAATACGAGTATAGTTTCTAGATCAAGGGAAGTAATAGTGCCACTCTATAGAGCTTTGGTCAGGCTTCACTTGGAATAATCCTGTGTCCAGGTCTGGCCTCTGAAATTCATAAAGGATGTTGACAGGTTGGAACATGCCCAGAGGAGGGCAACAAAAATGGTGAAAGATCTGGAAATCATAAAGCCCTATGAAGAGTGGCTTAGAGAGCTGGGTATGTTTACCCTGGAGAAAAGAAAACTAACAACGAATATGATATCCATGTTTAAATATTGGAAAGGGTCGTTTTGAGGATGAACCAAGCTTGCTTTCTGCTGCTACAGAGAAAGGAGACACCACAATGAATGTAAACCACAGGGAAAGAGGTTCGACCTAAACATTAACAGTAAGACCTATCGGACAGTGCAATATATTCCCTTAAAATTTGGTGGAGTCCTCTTCTTTGGAGGTCTTTAAACAGAGGCTGGATGGTGCTTGGAATGTGTATTTCTGCATGGCAGAAGTGGGTTGAACTGGATGGCCCTTGTGGTCTATTCCAACTCTATGATTCTATAATGCTAGTGGATTGCGGTTCCTTACCCACAGAGGCCACGTTCTCATAATTCTCCATCATTACAGAACTGTACATAAGTCTCTGCTTCTTCGTCAACAGTTTCCATTCGTTCTCTGTGAAATATACTGCCACATCCGCAAAGGTCACCTGCAACAGAAAATAGCCCCCATCCAGACAGTGACTAAACAAAAGGGGAGGAAAGCACATGGTGCATCCACATATTATTTCATCACTTTAGAATTCAGTCTAGGAAATAAAGTTTAAATTCCGTCAGCCAGAAAAAAGCTATGCCTTTCAGATCCAGTTTGTCTTTAATCTTTTCAATATAATATACAATATAATTTAGGCCATAGCTGGGATATTGATGATGGATTAGGATACTGACTGTCCCAAAATATATAGTACATTTAGCCATAAAAGAATTATGGTGCATTTAGCCATTTCTTGCCACATTTTTATAAAGCAGTTCTGCGGAGCACTCTGGGGTTGAGGGTCATTGGGTCCACCCCCAATTTATATCCAAAGACATTCTCCCATAGCCCCCAACATTTCTTAGATAGGAAAAACAAGACACATGTGGACAAGCAATCCAGAAGGCAGTGAAGATGCCAAAGTTGTTTATGAGGAAGCTTCAGCCTCCTGGGAAGGGCCATATCCTGTCTCCTTCTTTCCTCTCCTTTCCCCACGTTTGAGTTGATCGGGTTCAAACTCAATTGCACTCAAGAACTGAAGTAAGCTGAGAAAGGGGAAAGTGGGAGGATAAGAGAACAACCAGGACATTTTTAAAAGCTCCTGAAAAAGTGAGGTAACAGAGGATTAACCAGGACTATCTCTGCCAAACTCCGACAATATTTTTTTTGCTTCCTTTCATAAATTGGCCCAGCAGTGAGACAGATGAAGCTAATAGGATAGTGACTCACCAAAGAGCTGTTGTACCTTGGCATCTTCTTTCTGTCGGAGCCCAACTCCCTCCACTTGGCCTCTGTGTCAGTCATCAGGTGGGCAGGGGTCCTGGTGGCCCTGCACTTGGGTCACTTCCAGAAAGAGAGGCCCCAAAGCCGTATCCAAGGAGGCCGAGATGATGTTCCTGAGAAAAGGGCCCAGGGTTAGGATTGGCTTGGCAAGAAACCCTGCAGCAATCAAAGACACAGAGAACAGTATCCTGCTGGTGATATACACAGGTGACATATGCCTCCTTTGGGCTGATGCAGAGGTGGGCATCCCCTTCCTCCCTCTGCTTCAAACAAAGCTCCCCAGACCTAGCATAGATTCACTGCAGCTCCCCTACACAACAGATACTCCATGCCTTCTTAGAGTAGCTGGGGATCAGGGGATGGGGAATTGGAGAGGGCCCTGGTTATGTCCCTGTAGCTAGATGTGAAATGAGGGCATCATAAATACATAAATAAATCATCTGCTAAAACCTCCCAAGTGCTTTTCCCCATCATCAGCCCCTTTCCCAAGAAGGCTGCATCCGCAGTACAGAATTAAGACACTTTGATACCACTTTAACCGGTCAGTGCTATGGAATCCTGGGATCTTACCTTTGGACACTTAGCCTTCTCTGCCAGAGAGCTCTGATGCCACAACAAACTACAAATCCCAGGATTCCATAGGATGGAACCAGGAGAGTTAAAGTGGTTTCACACTGGATTATATCTGCAGTGTAGATACAGCCTGAGTCGGTTGAAAAAGGGTAGAAGCACTCATGTCTTGTTTTTACCCTCCTAATAATGGTTTTCCTTTAAAAGAATAAGTAGTTTGTTTTAGTCTCTAATCCTTATTTTTGTTGTTCTTGTTTGTTTGTTTGTTTGTTTCATTCTTGGTAATGCGAGTTATTCTGGTCTGTCTCCTTCCTTCTTGCCTGAAAATCTATTAATAAGGAAACTGGGGAGACTTTAAAAACTCCCAAAGGAGCCACTTTTGGCCTTTTTTGGGGAACTAGCCTTCTCTTAGGAGCCAAAGCCCAATGTTTGTGAAGAATAAGAATAAGGCTTGCATTAAAATTATCCCCCCATTTCTGATCCCTTTTAAAACCCTTGTTCCCCAGAAAGAGCAGAGCTGTGTAATAAGAAAACCCTCTCAGAAAAGAGACACAAAAGACACACAAAGAGACACACTTCCTTCCTTTTGGCCCAAGGAGCCTGGCCTCCTCCTGACTCTGGAGCCTCAGGAGAGAAAGAGGAGCCTCTGTTCAACTGAGACTCAGAGAAGGTTCTGGAACATTATTCCCCACAGTCACAAGCAACACACAAAATGGCCGCCAGAACACAAAATGGCTACCTCCACCTCAGTGTTTGGCAGTTGGAGGCCTCAATGCAGAAATGAAGCCTACCACTTCCAGGCCTTGTCCCTCTGGTCCCTCTCCACTCCCCCCCTCTCTTCCCTCTTTTCTTGCCTCTCTCTTTCCCCTTCTCACTCTCTTCTGCTCCTGGCTCACTCTTCTGTGCCCAGAGCGAAATAGAGAGGCAGAAGCTCCTCCCCTTCTTCATTCTGGCCAATGGGGGCAGAGGAGCTGAAAGACCCCGCCCCCTGTCCCACCCTCACAGGCTCCCAGTCCTGCAGTTAATATGGAACAAGGCAGGGGGGACTGAGGGACCCAGGAGCCCCAGCCACACAGACACTGGCCAAAGGAGCACATTCCCAAAGCGTAAGACCCATGAAATGGCAAAACTATGCAGGCCACAACAGCCAGAGGCACAAAGAGACACACTGCATCCCTTTTGGCCCAAGGAGCCTGGCCTCCTTCTCGCTCTGAAGCCTCAGGGAGAGAAAGAAGAGCCTCTCGGTTCAACTCAGGCCTCAGAGAAGATTCTAGAACATTATTCCCCACAGTCACAAGCAACACACAAAATGGCCCCCGGAACACAAAATGGCTACCTCCACCTCAGTGTTTGGCAGTTGGAGGCCTCAGTGCAGAAATGAAGCCTACCACTTCCAGGCCTTGTCCCTCTGCTTCCTCTCCACTCCCCACACTCTTTCTTCCTCCTTGTCACTCTCTGCTCCTCACTCACTCTTCTGTGCCCAGAGCTAAATAGAGAGGCAGAAGCTCCTCCCCTTCTTCAGTCTGGCCAATGGGGGCAGAGGAGCTTCAAGACCCCGCCCCCTGCCCCGCCCTCACAGGCTCCTCCTGCAGTTAATATGGAACAAGGCAGGAGGGACTGAGGGACCTTGGAGCCCCAGCCACATGGACACTGGCCAAAGGCATGCATCCCCAAAGCCTAAGACCCATGAAATGGCAGCCCTATGCAGGCCACAACGGAGGGCCAGAGGCACACAGAGACACACTTCATCCCTTTTGGCCCAAGGAGCCTGGCCTCCTTCTCTCTCTGAAGCCTCAGGAGAGAAAGAAGAGCCTCTTGGTTCAACTCAGGCCTCAGAGAAGATTCTAGAACATTATTCCCCACAGTCACAAGCAGCACAAAATGGCCACCGGAACACAAAATGGCCTCCTAAGTCTCAACGCTTGGCTGTTGGCAGTTTGAGGCCTTCAGGGAACCCAAAATGGAGGATGAAAGGTCCCCAAAGTCGGAAGGAACCCCAAACAGGATTTCTGATCCTAAAGAAAAGATTTCCTGATGGCACCCGATGGCTGTGAGAACACAAAAAGTCCCCAAACAGGACTTCCAAACCTTAACAACACCTAAACATTTTCCTAATGCTATTGAAAGGAGGAACCTGGTCCCCTCCTTAATTACACTCAATAGTGAAAGATATTGATATTAATATTAAGAGAGCCCATCGTCCACAACCCAGCTCAGGTCTTGACCGCTCAGGGTGGCCAGTCCAGCTGCAGGTGGCCCGTCATCCATCCACCCGTCCTCCTTTCCTTCTGCATTCCTCCTCTTTTCCCCAGCATCAGCCCCTTTCCCAAGAAGACTGCATTTGCACTATAGAAATAAGGCACTTTGACATCGCTTTAACGCTCAGTGCTATGGAATCCTGGGATTTTTCCTTTGGACACTTAGCCTTCCTTGCCAGAGAGCTCTCATGCCACAACAAACTACAAATCCCAGGATTCCATAGGATGGAGGCAGGAGAGTTAAAGTGGTTTCAAATTGGACTGTTTCTGTAGTGCAGATACAGCCTGAGTCTGTTGTAAAAGGATAGAGGCACCTTAGTCGAATTTTATCCTGTAAAAAATGGTTTTGCTTTTTTAAAATATAATCAGTTTGTTTTTCGGTCTAATCCTTATCCTTCTTGTTGTTTGCTGTTTCTATGTTTGTTTGTTTCATTCTTGGTAATATGAGTTATTCTGGTCTGTCTCCTTCCTTCTTGCCTGAAAATCTATTAATAAGGAAACTGGGGAGACTTTAAAACCTCCCAAAGTTGCCGCTTTTGGCCTTGTTTGGGGGACTAGCCTCCTCTTAGAAGCCAAAGCCCAATGTTTGTGAAGAATAAGAATAAGGCTTGTATTAAAACTATCCTCCCATTTCTGATCCTTTTTAAAACCCTTGTTCCCCAGAAGGAGCAGAGCTGTGAAATAACAAAATGCTTTCAGAAAAGAGACACAAAAGTCACACAAGGAGACACACTTCCTTCCTTTTGGCCCAAGGAGCCTGGCCTCCTCATGACTCTGGAGCCTCAGGAGAGAAAGAGAACCCTCTGTTCAACTGAGGCCTAAGAAAAGGTTCTGGAACAGCACAAAATGGCCACTGGAACACAAAATGGCTGCCTCTGCCTGAGCGCTTGGCAGTTGACATTTGAGGTCTTCAGGGGAGAGAGAGAGAGACGGAGGGGAAGAGTGGAAGGAGGCCCTGGACGGAGGAGGTCTTGGGAGATATAGAGTCTTACTGAGATATTCAGGGTTCAATTCCTAACAAAGGGTTTTCTGGCCTCATAAAGGATTTGGGGCAAACTGGATCTGAAAGGCAGTAGTAGCCTTTTCTCTTGACAATGGGATTTAAAGTGTATTTCCTGGACTGGATCTCTCAGCATCCACATGGCCAGAAAGAGGAGGGGTCCTGCCCTGCAGTAAGGCCCCTACAATCCCTCTGAACCAAGGACTACAACTCCCATGTCTTCTTTCTTTCTTTCTTTCTTTCTTTCTTTGTCTTTCTTTCTTTATCCTTAGTTGCCTTGTCTTAGTGGTGTTACTGCTCTTGTTGTCACTGTGTGCCTCCAAGTTGTTTTTGACTTATGGCGACCCTAAGGGAAGTCCTTCACAAGTTTTTCTTGGCAAGATTTGTCCTGAAGTGGTTTTGCAAGTGCCTCCCTCTGAGGCTGAGTGTGACTTGCCTAAGTTCACTCAGTGGGTTTCTGTAGCCAAGAAGGCATTCGAACCCTGGTCTCCAGGGTCATAGTCCAATGCTCCTGACACTAAACCACGCTGTTTCTTTCTTGAGGCTTTGTAGTTTTTTGTGATGTGACTCCAAGTCATTGTCAACTTCTGGAGAGCCTCTCCTGGGGTTTCCCTGGCAAGAGTTGTTCAGAGGAGGTTTGCCATTGCCTTCCCAGAGGCTGAGAGAGTGTGACTTCTTGCCCAAGGGACCCAGCTGGTTTCATGGAGGAGTGGGGCACTGGACCCTGGCCTCCAGAGTTGTAACCCAACACTCAAACCATTGCACCACACTGCCTCCCGTTCTCATGTACAACCTGTGAAATAACTGCAGACTTTCTTCTGTTCTTCATTACTGTCTTCAAGTAGTTTTCAACTTATGGCAACCCTAAAGCAACCTTATCATGGGGTTTCCTTGGTATGTTTCTTCAGAGAGCCAATGCCATTGCCATCTTCTGAGGCTGAGAGAGTGTGACTTGCCAAGGGTCACTTAAGTCCAAAACACACTGCAGCAATAATCCAATCTGAGACCTCTTTAAATGTCCTGGCTCAGTGCTAGGCAATTCTGGGAAATGCAGTTTTGTGAGACATTGAGCCTTCTCTGTCAGAGAGCTCTGGTGCCACAATAAACTCCAGTTCCCAGGATTCCCTAGCACTGGGCCAGGGCAGTTAAAGCGCTCTCAAACTGGACTATTGCTGCCATGTGTTTTGGACCTTTCTTGGCCGCAAATTGTCCATAGCCTGCAATGCATCTCCTAATTCTGTTGGCAGTCCCTCCCTCCCAACACTTTCTCATTTCCCCCCAAAACCAGCACAAAGCTGGCAGATGGAAAGAGGTTTTAAAGCAGCATTTAAATCTGCCATATTGGTTTTTAAAAGACTAAATGTCCCAAATACTATTATCAGTTGTGTAGCTACTATTACAGAAAGACGTAGAGGGCAAACTCCTCAAGTACCTTTATTTTCTGGAGTGAGATGGGCTTTTCCAACTGACTCACTGTGATGATCTCCGGTGGTCCAAGCAGCCAAACTGCGGCCCTGTAATAATAATAATAATAATAATAATAATAATAATAATAATAATAATAATAATAATA
>JACSCI010000369.1:3303-14574 GCA_016801065.1 Sceloporus tristichus | reverse complement strand
TAATAATAATAATAATAATAATAATAATAATAATAATAATAATAATAGATAATTTTATACCCTTCTCTTCAGCCAAAAGGCTATCAGAGTGGATTACAAATTATTAATTAGACATTTAGACATTCTGGCTCTTAGCCCAGAAGACCCTTAAATTCCTTAAATCTCGCTGGCATCATCCAGTGAAATATAAAAGGGTTTCCCTTAACCTACACTGGGACCAGTTAAGGAACCTTGTTTCTACTTCTTTACTGATCTTCCCAAACATGAACTGAGCCAAAACACGTGTAAAAGGAGCGTCGAGTAGTAGATGCTCCAAGGAGATATTTACTATAAATAACAAAATATAACTGAAATATAAGTCATAAAGATATTAAGAATCTTGCAGGAACAATGTTTGTAAGTATATAATATTCAATTCATAAAAGCTATTAAAATAATAAATAGACCTAAGCGTCCAATTCTGAGCCTAACTTCCAAGATCCGCTCTTTAACTCTCTCTCTCTCGATCTCCAACCGACACAATTCCCCCAACTGTCTCTTGGTCTCTCAGGCCTTATATCTCCTTCTCACGGAAGCTTCCAGAAGAACCTTTATCTTGTTCTCTGATTGGTCAAGAGAGCCTTCCGTAGCAGTGATGTCATTCTGCATTTGCATAAACCTCCCTTTACTGGCTGAAGAAGACCTCCATTGACTGGAGCCCAGTCATTACACTTTCCCAAGGCAAGGCTTGCCCCTATTTCCCAATGTTGTTCTTGGGGTCTGCCTTCCAGTTGTTTCCAGGTCTTATGGTGACCTTATGGGAGTCTCTGAAGGGGTTTTCCTGGCAGGTTCCTTCAGAGTGGGTTTCCCATGGCCATCCTCTGAGGCTGAGAGAGTGCAACTTGCCCAAGGCTTCAGTTCTTTTGGAAGCTTTTTTGCTTTATCTTCTAGAAGGCAGCTGAAGTGTTGCTTCTTGATCTGATGAATGAGAGGAACCTTCTGGCATCCAAAAGGCTAACACTCTCTGGAGTTATGTCTGATAATATGTATGTATGTATTATGTATACACAGAACAATTACAATGCACAAATCAGCTTCAATTGAGCTACTCTGAATACATACTGATGTAATGCAGAATAACATCTAAACAATGATAATGTAAAAACTAATTTCAGTTTATTACTATGCACAACCTACTAATGTAGGTAATACAGAATGACTTCTACAAAAAATAATATAAACAAGGGCAATTGTGAGTACAGGTACACAAAGGCTGCCGTACAATGATAATACAGTGGAACCTCGCCATACGCTGTCTTGACATACATGGGCACGCGCAGGGCAGAAGGGGTGGCACGTCCCATTCAATTGAATGGGCGTGCACGCCCGTTGCGCCCCGTGCGCCGCCATGCCGCTGTGCCGCCGTGCATGAGCCCCATTGTTTCCAATGGGGCTTGAGCATAGGCGGAATTCGCCATACTCGGAGGGATCCAGAACGGATCCCCCATGTAAGGTGAGGTTGCACTGTACATATTATTAAGAATGGGATACAACAAAACAATAAAAGGAACAATTACAAGACACAAACTCCCTCCAATATATCTGCTCTAGGTGACATGCTAAAATAGATGATATGAAACTAAATAAGTGTTATTATCCCTGTCTTTGGGAATTGATGGAGGACGTTTCAAGACAAAAGGTCTTCCTCAGCCGCAAGGGAGCAGGCTTTTATCTGGGATACTCTCATTCTTCCTCATTCAAGAAATGTGCCAGGTACGTATTTTGCAACCGATCTTCCTCTGCTTTCCTGCATGAAACCTGTCCTGGTTTTGGGATCTTCTGGGGAGGCCCTGGTTGCTGTCCCACAAAACTCTCAGGTGCATTTGGGGGAAGGCAGGAGAGGGCTGCTTGGGGGCTGCTCTCAGGAGTTGGGACCCCTTCTTAGTCTTGCCGTTTTCATTAATATTCTGCTCCCCCCGATTTGGGACACAAGGCAGGTTCTGACCATTAAAACAACCGTTGTTTTTGTTGTGTGTCTTGAAGTGGTTTCTGACTTATGGCAACACTATCCTGGGTTGTTCTTGGCAAGGTTTGTTCAGAGGAGCTTTGCCATTGCCTTCCCTTGAGGCTGAGAGAGTGCGACTTCCCCAAGGTCACCCAGAAGGTTTCTTTTTTAAATCTTTATTGTATTAAAATACATATAACTTGAATAGATGGGACCTTACTCCCTGGAAAATGAAAAGAAATGTATAGAGTATCGGACGGAAACTGTTGGAGATGAAAAAACAAAAAGGTTGCCCTTTACCACTCTGTGTAAACCGCTTTGATCTTTATGGAAAAGTGGTATATAAATAAAATTCATTATTATTATTATTATTATTATTATTATTATTATTAGTGTTCGGGTTGTGAGGAAATTCAGAAACTTTGGGAAATGATTCATGAATCCATTCAACAAATACTCGAAATTAAATTCCCAATGAACCCAAAGTTGTATCTTTTCAATATAACTTTGGTACTAAATTCAAAAGGAGAAAACAAAATTTGGAGAATTTTACTTTATTTTGTGACGGCAGCTAGAAATAGAAATAGCTAAATGATGGAAATCTGATAAGAGACGAACTTGGGAAAACTGGATGCTGAAAGTAAATGAGTCCAAGGAATTGGATAGACTTTCATGTATAGCTGAAAATCATGATAAAGGCAGAAGAAAGGAGGAGTGGAAGAACGTTTTGATAAAGTGGGGAAAAGAATGGGAATTAAACTTGTCGCTAGTGGAGGACTAATCAAAGTCCTCTCTTTTTACTGTTCTCAGTGGATTTGGGAGAATGAAGTTACGGATCTTTAAGAATATTATGCTATGCTTGTTATAAATTGAATATAAGCATATTCTGTTTCTTTTTGCTTTCTTATATAAATCCCAGGTGAACAGAGGATGATTGAATGACTCACTGTGTATATTAAAAACAATAGAGAGAGATCCATGCAATGAAATTGATGTGAACATTTGTATAAATATATATTTCTTCGGTTGTTGTTAACCTTACAAAATAGTAAGAGAAGTAGACAAATTTTCTATGTAAAATCGAATGGAAAAATTGCAGTTTCTTTCTTTTTTTACTTAAATTGTAAAAGAATAATTCACAGCTAAACATAATATTTCGGAGGGAGGTTTCAAGGCGAAGGACATTCAAATGGGCTCAGATTCAGAAGACGGAAACGGAAGACTTAAGAGGGTCCCAAATGACCAGTCAAGACTCAGATTTGCTTTTACAAGCAATTTTTATTTGGATTATTATTGGTCGTGTTTTATGTATTTGGAAACTTAAATAAAGATGAATTTTTAAAAAATACATATAATTTATAACAAACAAATGAACAACATTTAAATTACCAAACATACATAGGAATGCCATATATACATATAATTCTAAATGCAAAATACATTAGAATAAACTTCCAAACCTCAAGGGACATCTAGCTCCTTTCTTTAAATAATCCTCTTTTATCTCTGGCTAATTAGTCTTTACATCTTTTCTTGTTCTCAAGTCGATTTAGACTCATGGCAACTCTATGGATGAGAGTCCATAATTCTCTATTTGTCTTCATACTTAACCTATACCAATTTTATTTTGAATTGGAATTATTCCCTCCCCTTTTCAATGTAAATCCTTTGTACATATTCCCCCAGATATTACCATTTCTTTACACAATACATAGTAATCTTCATTACAAATTTGACGTTTATATAATCTTTATTATTTTCTGAGTCATAAAAATAGACAAAAACAATACAAATCCAGTATCCATAACATCACTGTCACAAATCTTTCCGTTTCTTTGGACCCATTTTCTGCTTTCTGTCTTCTTGGCCTTTCAAAGAGCTCACTTTCATCATATTATAACCGAACCCTGTTTTTAAACACAAAATTTATGCACAACTCTAAAACGTATGAACACAATATATCCCAATTGCTTATTGATAATATCAGTTTCCATTTATGTTCTTATCTATTGTCAAAATAACGTCTGCATAACTTCGCAGTATTCGATTCCTTCTTTATCATGCTTTACTTTAAGCAGGAGACTCAAACTTTCTTCTACTGACCTATAATTAACCAGGAAATAAAAATACACATTTAAACAAATGTTTGAAGAACAGACATTGTATATTCAATTCCAGTTAATTCAGACCTCAATGAGCTTCAGATTTAAGTTCCATCCTTTTCCCATTCCTCTTCTCTTTTTCCATATCCTAATTCTGGGCCCTACAAGAGAGTTTGTCCCGTTCCCTGTAATCATTAACTCTCTGCATCCAATTTTCCCGTCTTGGAGTCTCATCTGACTTCCATGACTTTGCTATTTCAATTCTAGCTGCTGTTACAAGATATAATATAATCCTCCAATATTGTCTTTCGTCCTGTGAGCTTAAAATCGAAGTTATATTGAGTAAGTACAACTTAGGGCTCATTGGGAATTTTATTCCCAATATCTGCTGTATTGAGTCATGTACTTTCTTCCAAAATTTCTGAATTCCCTGCAATGCCACCATATATGATAGATGTTTCCCTTTTCACAATCACACCCCCAACAATTAATTCCCCTGTGCTAATTTATAAGGGTTTTTTAGCTTTCATGGGGTGTAATATCACCTGTTCGTTATTTTCATGTGATTCTCTTTTAGATCCAGCGCTACTGTAAATGTATTTGTTCTATTCCAGGCGTTTTGCCATTCTTCCATTTCCATTTTGCATCCCATATCCTGCGCCCATTTCCCCATATTCTCTTTTACAGTCTCCTGTTCCATATTCCTGATCAACAGTAGTTTGTGTCATTTGGATATCTTTTTCTTATCAGGTTGCCAGAACAAATCATCCAATCCGTTTAGTCTAGCTTCGATCCCTATTGTTTTGTTGTCTACCAGAAGTCTTTGTTTTAGCTGGTAGGAATTAAACCACTGTATATTATGTCCATCCTTGTTAATATCTTCCCTAGATCTTATCGACCAATTCCCTGATTGATCCTTCTTAAGCCAATGTTTGTAAGTGAGCCAATGACTGATGCTTATCCATCTACTGAAGAGTGCCTTCTGGGCCGAAGTCCGAAGTGGTAACTTAAAATAAAATGTCTTTTTAATCTTGTTCCAAGTGAGTAGTAAAGATTTCCTCATTGGATGATTATTGAAATCTTTATTCATCCCCAACTTCTCATAACATAAGAAGGCCTGCCAATCAAATCTTAACTGCACATCCTCTAGATCAAGCATTTCTTTGTCCTCTAATTTAATCCAGTTTTGGATCCAAATTAGATTACATGCCCAATAATATAATCTGAAGTCTGGGAGCAAATAGCCCTCTCTCTGAAGCATCTTTGAGCTCCTCCCATTTAATCCGAGGTTTGTGTCCTTTCCATATGGGTTATTTTAGCTCGGCTTCCCAACCTTTAAATATCTTATCCTTAATCTCTATTGGCACATTTTGTAGCAGAAACATACTTTTCTGTAGAAGTGCCATTTTGATGATGGCAATTCTGCCTAGTAGTGAAAGATTTAACCAGTTCCATCTCCTTAAATTTTCTCTTATGTCTTTCCATTCCCCTAAATAATTATTGTCTTTAGACATCCAAATTCCTAAGCACCTCAGTTTCTTTCCTACTTAGACGCCCGGTTTCCTCTTTCATTCCTCTACCTCTTCTCCAGTCATATTTTTAGTTATCAACACTGTCTTGTCTTTATTGATTTTCAGTCCTGTGAATTTGCCGAATTTGTTTAGCTCCTGTAGCAGCGGTTCTCTGCCCCGATTTGGGTCCTCCAAAACTGTTACCACGTCATCCGCAAACGCTCTTATCTTGGTTTCCTTTCCTTTCCTGTTAATCCCTTTTATATTTGGATTACCTTTAACAGAGGAAATCAAATTGTCCATCACTTCTAAGAATAAGAGCGGTGATATTGGGCATCCTTGCCTTGTGCCCTTATTTACCATACATTCTTGGGATCTTTCTCCATTGATAATTAAGCTCTTTGCCGATTATATATTTGCCTTATTGCCTCCCATTTCCATACTTTTTACCACTTCTATCAAAAAATCCCATCTCACGCCGTCGAAGGCTTTCTCCGTGTTAATAGCAATTAGGGCACATTCTTTCTTATTATTTACCTGGTAAAATTCAAGACAATTTATAATCGTTCTGATATTGTTCCTAATCTTTTTGCCCGGTAAAAACCCGTTTTGCTCCTTCCTAATTGTCGAATGCAAAATTCCCTTCAGTCTGATGGCAAGTATTTGTGTGAATATCTTCTAATCAGTGTTCAGCAAACTTATTGGTCTATAATTAGTCATTAACAAGCTGTCTTTTCCTTCTTTAGGAATTAAAGTGATACTCGCTAGCTCCCATGAGTCTGGAATCCCCTCTGCATTAATAGCATTAAACCATTTATAGAGTGGATCCACTAGTTCCCCTTGAAATGCTTTATATTATCTAGCTGTAAATCCGTCCACTCCAGGGGATTTCCCCTCTTTATAATCTTCTTATCTTCCCTCCGTCTATGGGGCCTGCAAAGGGAGGGGACTTCCTTTCCTGGGGAGGGCATGGTCTAGATCTTCCCTGTCTATGGGGCTTCAAAAGAAGGCTCCAGGGCAGAGGAGAATGTGGCCCAATAGAGGGACCCTAACATTTCCCCAAATGAGCACATTCTCCGTCTCTCTGTCCAGAGGCAGAGCCCTCTTTCCCAAAATGGCTGCTGAGGGAGTCCTATCCAGATGCCCTTGTCTTTTAGCAGCCCCCTTTATGCCATCTCTTCCCTTGGCACTTTCCTTCTTTCCTTCCTTTAACCTCCATCCCTTCAAGGAAGGGGACTTTCAGGCAAAGAACTAACATGTCCCTTCTGCATGTTCCCAGAGGAGCACCAGTGATCTTTGCAGGGTTGTTGTGAAGTGTAAGTAAAGGATGTGTGTGTGTGTGTGTGTGTGTTGGGGGACTAATTCAGATCCTGTGGGCCTCTAAGCCTAGTTGCCGGGGGGGGGGGGGGGGTGTCCCTCTCCCCAGAAGGAGCTTTGAGCTCCCTCTGTCTGCCTGCTCTTGGCTTTGGCCTAAATCTGGGCTCTTCTCTCCCCACAGACAGAGCCCCCTTCCCCCCAGAAAGTTGTTGTTTCCAATGCTATTGAAGCCTATGCTATCTGATGCTTTTTATTTGTCACAAAAATTTTGACTGGGAGCCTCACCTCCTCTCAGAGATGAAAATGGTGCCCACATTGGAAGACCAAAGAGGGGGGCTTTGCGAGCCCTTATCTCCCCCCAAAGGAGGAGGAAGGGAGGGAGGGTGTCTCCTCTGCCCCACTTTCCAGGAGGGAAAGGACCCTGCCCCCATGGCCATGCCTCTCCTCAAGTGCCCCCTGCCCCCTTTTTCTCATACATTTCTCTCCCCCACTTCCATCTCTTCCTCCCTCAGAACAGACTGTGAGGGCAGCAATGGCTTCAGGGCCTGAGACTGAGCATGTGCACATGCCCCAAAGGCCCCTCCTGAGCATGCGCAGGGATCACCAGGGCCTTGCTGCTGCTGCTGAGGCTTATTCTGTAGACAGCCTTTGCGGAAAGGGAAGGAGTGCACCCTTCTTTCCTTTCTTCCTTCCTTTGAGGAGACTTGGAGGATGCCAGAATGGAGCCCAAGGAGGAGCTGGACTCAGGAGGGAAAGGGAAGGAAGGAAGGCTCTGCTTTGTACATATAGCTCTATCTGTGTGTTTGTGTGTGTTTACCTGTTCTCTTCTTATGATTGGGAATGGAGCTGAGGACTGATGAGAGAATAAAGTGTGTTTTGTGCAAATTCAGAACTTCTGTGCATCAAAGAGTCCAACACATTGAAACAACAAATAACTTTATTGAGAAAACATCAGAAATTCAGTGTTTAAACCAGAACTGCCCTCCACAAGACAAAAAATACATTGAAACCCCAACACCTAAAACCCCACCCTCTTCCAATCCTATCCTCCACCTCCACAGTCCCACAGTCTATGCCCCAAAGGGAACACGGCCCCCTTTGCCATTCCCAGAAACTAGACCCCTTTCTGTTAATACCTGCTCCCACCTTTCTTCAGACAACATCCCACACTTTCCAAAAGCTATCATTCCCATAACTATTCTAGCCAGTAGTAAAAAAAATCCCAGCACCTTGTATCTAGCTGACCTATACCATGTCCCATAATCCCCAGCCAAGTTTATAACCTGAAGCAATTATCTATACTAATAGCAATTAAACTTAACAAACTATAACTTTAAAACATAAACAGACATATAGACATACAAACGTAACACACAAAATCACAAGGGCCTTTTCTTTGCACCATTAGATTGAAAATATACTTTTTGTATTCCTTATTGACAAAAACAATGTTAGTTTACTGCTGGCATTTATATGGCTTTTCTCCTGTGTGGACTCTCTGATGTGTCACTAGGCTTGACTTCTGAGAGAAACATTTCCCACAATGCTGGCATTTGTATGGTTTCTCTCCTGTGTGGACTCTCTGATGCATCTCTAGGACTGACTTCCGAGAAAAACATTTCCCACAACGCTGGCATTTGTATGGCTTCCCTCCAGTGTGGACTCTCTGATGTCTCACTAGGTGTGACTTCTCAGAAAAACATTTCCCACAATGCTGGCATTTGTATGGCTTTGTTCCTGTGTGGATTCTCTGATGCACGACAAGGACTGATTTGTAGGCATACCTTTTCCCACAACGCTGACATTTGAATGGCTTCTCTCCTGTGTGGACTCTCTGATGTCTCACTAAGTGTCCCTTCAAAGAAAAACATTTTCCACAATGCTGGCATTTGTATGGCTTCTCTCCTGTGTGGACTCTCTGATGTTTCACTAGATATGACTTCGTAGAAAAACATTTCCCACAATGCTGGCATTTGTATGGCTTCTCTCCTGTGTGGACTCTCTCATGACTCACAAGTTCTTCTGTAAAGAAGGACAATCACAGTCAAGAATGAATATCAGAATTAAGAGAGGAGGGTGTTACCCAATTTTTAGCCCTTGTTGAACCCTCCCTATTTGATATTAAATTAATAAAGTTGCTGAGAGTGACCCAAGCATGACACTATTGCAGATGTTCCGAAATCCATGGAACAATTGTATCCCTAATGACAGGAGCAAAGAAGAGATTGTAGTGGAACTGCCTTAAGGGAACCAGTGGAAGCAGATAGTCAAAGGGCTGTTGAAAAAATATTCCATTAAACATGATTTAAAATATTTTGATTGACAAGTGGCATCATGTCCTGTGAGACTGCCATAGAGTACTGAGTCAGAGTCCAAGGCATGATAACTGCAGAGGTCACTTCATGCTGTTTGGCATCAGGAGATGACTCACAACCATTACAGTATACAGCTCACATGCGGATTGGTGTGGATTGGATTGGAGTTGTGTGTACAAGAGATGCTGAATTTGATGGAAGTCAGAGAGCTTGCAAATATTTGTATTATTTTGCAACTCAGGATGGAGAAGCTCCAAGGACTTGGGTGAAATCAACTGTGTCTATGAGTTACTTTGAAGTCTGGACAGTAGTCAGTGCATTGCCAAAACCTATATCTGGATATTTGTTTCCATACTCTGCTATGTTATTGTTGAGCTGCATCTGGAAGTGTTGCTTTCAGATCGTGCTGTACATTGGCTTATAAACAGGACTGGAATTCAGAGCCAAGAAGGACCTGAGAGCCGGTGTGCTAATCTGTTTTGTCTGAGGTATTTGCATCAAGCATCCGTTGCATTCAATTTGGATTCAGACAATTCTTTCCCCTCCCAGGAAACATACTAAAGCGATTTAAACCATTTTGAACCCTTAGTCACTGTCTGTAAGCAACAATTTCAGTATAAATATCTGCCCTGATATTTACTGTTCTTTGGCATCAGTCCCATTGCAGAGAGACACTGTGTTGGTTTACATGGCTAAGCTCCTCAATATACTCAACAAACCCACTTTCCGTTCCCTTGCAGGACCCTAAGCAATTGGAATCAAGAACATTCTAGGAAATATATTACCATTAGTATAGCTTTACATTATTCACCAATCCCACCTTTGTTACTTACCTCTTGTGTGTATGTACGAATGCTTGTGTGTGTGTGTGCGTGCATGTATTTTGCTTTTTCCCTAAATAAAACATAAAAACCCATTTGAAATGCCTCTGGAGTTATGTGAGATTGCGTGCCTGGTACAGTTGGGCTGACCTCCGAGGTCACTGTTGCCTGAACAAAATTATATCTCTTCTTTGGGATAAGTACCAAATCCCCCCCACCCAAAAAAGCATAGCACTTGCAAGTGTCCTCCTCAGACTCCAGCATTTTGGGTAACAAAGGGCCTCTGGAACCAAAAATGCAGCTAAGCAAGCTCTGGGTGGAAAATAAAAGTGCTTTTTCTCTAATTGTGTCCTCCTTTCCTTCCTTCCTTCCTAAATATTACTCATAATTGCTAAATAAAACCACTTAATATGTCTGAAAACAAGGACTTGAGCTGGTTCTCATTAGTTCACTGAAACCAGTTCTGAAAATCTGTCAGAACTGCCTCCCAATCCCCAAGGCCCCTCTCCTGGCCCTTCCCAGGGGTCCCTTCCTCTCCACATAGAGGTAGGCAATCCTGGCTTTGCTCCTGCCTTCCCCTCCTGGCTCCCAGAGGCCTGATCCCCTTCACTTTCTCCCTCTGCTCTCTAACCTTCTTTCTTGCCCATCAGCATCTCATTTTCAGCATCTCTTCCCTGCCTTTCAATTTTTCACTTTCCGTCCGTCTCTTTATCACAGACATATACCCACAGAGTGTGATGCATAAAAGGGACACTTTGAGGCCCATTTGTTGAGAAAGGCGGGATAATCAATATACAAATAATTCATTGGCAAAGGCAGAGCAAAGGAGCTGGGACCTGGACTCCAATTTTGGTGAGGGTCAAGCGCCAGGGAGCAGCCTTAAAAAATGATGGGGTTTGGAGAAGATCTCAGGGGCAACCCCACATTGTATTGCCGGGGGGGGGGGGGCAGAATGAAATAATATTTTGCCCCTCAGCATCCCACAGCATCCCTTTGGGGAAGTGGAGGCCATTTTGCCACTGTTGGGCCCTCTAAGCCACTGCAGGCCCAAGAGAAGTCTTTCCCCCAAGAAGACTCTCCAGAGCTTTAAAAGGATGGAAGAGGCACCAAAAAAGGTAGGAAACTTGCTCAGGGATGTGCTGAGTACCATTTGGGTGTGAAAAGCATTAATCTCAATGGCTTTTTTCCACAAAATCCTAGAATTGGCAGTTTAGGATGGAG
>JACSCI010000368.1:14567-27946 GCA_016801065.1 Sceloporus tristichus | reverse complement strand
GAGAGGCAGAGACAAGGAGGAAGGAAGAAAGTGAGAGGCAGAGACAAGGAGGAAGGAAGAAAGTGTAGTAGTGGCAGCAGAAGGACAAGGCCTGGAAGCGGTGGGCTTCACTGCTGTGCTGAGGGCTGGCTGGGCCTGGCTTGGGTCTGCTGCTGCTGCTTTGCTTTGGCCACTGCTCCCACGGAGGGGAGGAAGGAGGCCCAGTAGGCCTTCCAGGCATGGGCCACTCTCTCTGAAGGAGAGAGACTGTGACTCCCCAAACAGACTTTTGGTTTGGCATTTTAGTGTTGTTAAGGTTTGGAAATCCTGTTTGGGGCTCATTTTGACTTTGGGGCCCTTTCATCCTCCATTTTGGGTTCCTTGAAGCCCTCCAACTGCCAACTGCTAAGCGCTGAGGCAGAGGCAAACATTTTGTGCTGCTTGTGACTGTGGGGAATAATGTTCCGGAACCTTCTCTGAGGCCTCAGTTGAACAGAGTCTTCTCTTTCTCTCCTGAGGCTCCAGAGAGAGAAGGAGGCCAGGCTCCTTGGACCAAAAGGAAGGAAGTGTGTCTCTTTGTGTGTCTTTTGTGTCTCTTTTCTGAGAGGGTTTTCTGATTACACAGCTCTGCTCCTTCTGGTGAACATGGCTTTTAAAAGGGATCAGAAATGGGGAAGATAGTTTAATACAAGCCTTATTCTTCTTCTTCACAAACATGGGGCTTTGGCTTCTAAGAGGAGGCTATTCCCCCAAAAAAGGCCAAAAGTGGCTCCTTTGGGAGGATTTAAAAGTCTCCCCATTTTCCTTATTAATAGATTTTCAGGCAAGAAGGAAGAAGACAGAGCAGAATAACTCATATTACTAAGAATGAAACAAACAAACAAGAACAATAAAAATAAAGATTAGAAATTAAAACAAACAACTCATTTTTAAAAGGAAAACCATTATTAGGAGGATAAAAACAAGACATGGGTGCGTGTACCCTTTTACAACTGACTCAGGCTATATCTGCACTACAGAAATAATCCAGTTTGAAACCACTTTAACTCTCCTGGTTCCATCCTATGGAATCCTGGGATTTGTAGTTTGTTGTGGCTAGAGAGCTCTCTGGCAGAGAAGGCTAAGTGTCCAAAAGTAAAATCCCAGGATTCCATAGCACTGAGAGGTTAAAGCGGTGTCAAAGTGCCTTATTTCTATAGTACGGAGGCAGCCTTCTTGGGAAACAGGCTGATGATGGGGAAAAGCACTGGGGACCTCTGGACATTTCAGCAGAAGACTTATTTATTTATTTATGATGCACTCATTTCACATCTAGCTATGGGGACATAACCAGGGCCCTCTCCAGTTCCCCATCCCCTAATACCCCACCACCCTAATAAGGCATGGAGTATCTGTTGTGTAGGGGAGTTGCAGTGAATCTATGCTAGGTGCAGGGGCTTTGTTTGGTGCAGAGGGAGGAAGGGGATGCCCACCTCTGCATTGGCCCAAAGGAGGCATATGTCACCTGCGTATGTCACCAGCAGGATCCTGTTCTCTGTGTCTTTCAGTGCTGCAGGGTTTCTTGCCAAGCCAATCCTAACCCTGGTCCCTTTCCTCAGGAACTTCATCTCGGACTCCTTGTACACGGCTTTGGGGCCTCTCTTGCTAGAAGTGACCAAGTGCAAGACCAGCAGGACCCCTGCCCACCTGATGGCTGACACAAAGGCCAAGCAGAGGGAGTTGGGCTCCAACAGAAAGAGGTTTCCAAGGTACAACAGCTCTTTGGCAAGTTGCCATCCTGACTCTTAGTTTCATTTGTGTCTGGGCCGGCTCATGAAAGCAAGCGGAGAACATACTGTCCCAGTTTGGCCCAGAGAGTCCTGGTTTATCCTCTGTCAACTCATTTTTTCAGGGGCTTAGAAAATGTCCTATTTCACTCTCCTCCCCCCACTTTCCCCCTTCTCCTCAGGTCAGTTCAGTTGCTGCAAAATGTATTCCATGATCAAAAGAGTGTGCATCCTATCCACTCAAAAGAAGGGAGAGGGGAGGAGAGAAGGGGGCAGGGTCTTGCCCTTGCCAGGAGTCGGAGGCAAAAACTGCTGTACCCTTCCTTGCTTGTGTGTTCTTTATCATTAAGAACTTTGGCCTGTGGTGGAAATTCCTTGTTGAAATATAAAAACTATAGAAAGATGGAGTCACCTTTGTCAGCCAGAGAGATGGTTTTTGAAATAAAGGCTTAGAGTTTAGAAAAACTAGAGCAAAGGAATAGTGAATGGAAGCTGGCACCAGTAAGAAAGACGAGCTCAATATAAGGCGTTGGTTATTACCTATAAAGCCCTAAATGGCTTGGGCCCAGGATACCTAAAGGACTGCCTCTCCCCGTACATTCCGCCTCGCACCCTCAGAACGTCTAGGCAGCAGCTACTGAAGGTGCCTGGGGCTAGGTTAGCCTCCACTACTCGGAGGACATTTTCCACGGCTGCCCCAGCCCTTTGGAATACGCTGCCCACCGAGCTCCGCTCGACTACCACCCTGGCCCAATTCAGGAAGGATCTGAAAACCTTCCTGTTTCAACAGGCATTCCCCGAATAAATATCCTGTGGGCCTCCCTCCTCTTCCGTGGCCAAGAGGTTGGGCTATGGGGCTTTTTATCTGTTATTTTTTGAATTGTTGATGTATTGTATTGTTTTTGTATTTTAATCTTTTTGCAGGGACTGTATGGATTGTTGTTGTTGTTTTAATTCTATTGTAAGCCGCCCTGATCGCATTGGAAGGGCGGGATATAAATAAAAATTTTATTATTATTTATTATAACATAAACTACTGAGAAGGACATTCAGAAGCAAGGTTAGGATGAATTCCACTGAATTCCTAAGGAGGGGGTAAGGAGTAATGATGCAGTTTTAATGTATGCATGTATTTCTGTTCTGATTGTAAGAATTCTGTATGTTTAAATTGTAATTAGCCAATCAGGTGTATTGAAGAAGCTTCTTTGTCTTGAATAATATAAAAAGAGCCATTTTGTCTTGTTCGGGGTTCTCAGCTTTTTGGAACTTGAATTCCACTGAGTTCAATGTTTTCCTTTGTCGACAACTGGAAATAAACTTATGGATTTTCAATTACTAGGTCCTCTTGTGAATTCCTATTGATCTGCCAAACCTAGAAATCTAAGTTTCCTGAAATTTCTATTACATATTTGGCGAGCCAGCCAGGAGGCAAGGCAAGCAGGAATTGGCAAAGAGTGGGAGAAATTAACTCTTTCCTGGCTAAATATTTGTTTCTATTACGAGTAGATTCTTATCAAGGCCCTGCGCGCACTTCAATACTTTTGATTGAAGAGGGATAAGATAAGGATTGGCTGAAGTGGTGGAGTCAGAGTCTAGCCAAGGAGACCACTTAGTAATGTGAAAATTCACTGGGGGGAAAAGGAAAGGGAAAAGTAAAAAATAGAAGAAGAATCATCTCTTCAGGAACAGGTAAAGTATAAAATATAGGAAAAGTGCACTAAAAAGGGAGCCTCGTTGACCGGTCCAAATTTTTGGATGCGAGTGGGAGAAAGGACCCCCTCCCTGTGTTAGCTGAGCCAGTAGCAAAGGTTCTGCCCAGAGAAGCCTTCTTGCCAAAACTCAGGAACCGGGCCCCTAGGGAACATAAGCAAGGAACTGGGAACTGAAAGGAGGTAGATTGTGGTAAGTATTGTGTAAGTATTGATTGCCAAAGTGGAAAAGTATAAGGCACTTGCTCAGTTGTGCTGGGGGTAGTTAATCTACTGATCTCCAAGTGCCAATAAATTGTTTTACCTTTTGTGTGGTGGCAAACCTTTCCCTTCTGTGGTATTTTGTTTTAAATAGCTAGAAGTTAGGTGCTGGTGGAGAGTTGGAGGAGAGCATTGGTCTATTGTGAGTATAAATTGTGGTTGTGGTATTTTGTTTCATTCTGTCTGGTTGTGGTGGATGCTCCAGTAAAGACTGTTGAGTTCCAGTAAAGAGTAAAACGTGGGTTGAAAACGTGTGGAATTTGTCTGCTGATTAGTGTCTGATATTTGTGGGTTTTGCAATCTGTCCAGTGTGTACTTTTAAATCTTAATCCTATAGTGTTTGTGTCTGTTGAAATAGTGCTTGGTCTTTTGTTGTTTTGTGTCTAAGGATGGCTGAGGGAGGTAAAACTCCTTGGGATTACATGGTTGGTCATTTTGATGAATGTTTTAGGAAAGGCATGGGGAAACGTTTGAAAAAGGAGCGGTTAATCTTTTTGTGTAAAGATGTTTGGAGTCAGATTTTGCCAAATTGGCCGAGAGAGGGTAGTATAGATATTGACATTGTCTTGCAGTTGTATTCTAAAACATTGGAGCCAGAAAGAGGGTTACTCGATGATTATTTGTATATTTTCTATTGGTATAAGACTGTTGAGAGAAGCCCACCTGGGTTGAATAGTTGCAGAGAATTGGTGTTTAGAAAGGATGAGAGATTAACTGGTATTAAAGAAGCTGTGTTCAAGATTCAGATTGATTTGGCTCAGATTGTGGAAGAGATAGAAAAGATAGAGATAGACTCTGTAGAGAGAGGTGCAAATCAGGGAAGAAGGCCCCCACATGACAAGAAAAGAGGATTTTGAATTAGCTTTGTGTGTTAGATAGTGGCCAGGAGCAACCCAGAGATATAAACTTGTTGTTTGGGAAATTGAAATTGCTTAAATTATAAAAATTGGAAATTGCCTTTGTGTATATTGTAGATAAATTTTGGGAAAATTGGTGTTTTGACTTGAGGTTTTCATGATTTTAAATGATCAATGCCTTTGGGAAAGTTCTGCCCTAAATTTGAATGCATACCCATTTAAAGCCAAAGGAAAATCTAAATTGAATATTAAGCCTGTGCCTTCCCAAAGACATTGCAAATTCTTTTGTCAGTGAAAGTTTTAAGAAGATGGGCAGAAATAAGTGCTTTATAGTGTTGTTGTTATGGCATAGTAATAATAAAATAGTGAGTTTTAAGCTTAGCAGTAAGCCTCAGCTGTGGCCTGATTTTGTGAACTGGACTGTGGTTGAAAGTTATCTAAGAGAGGAGAAAATTGTGAGAAAGATAAAAGAAAATGTTTGAAGGTATGAGGATGTGAAAATGATGGTGTGTGAAAGTTGGAAGCTTATGGAGCGAGTTAGCGATAATGATTTGGATAATGGTTGGAAAATGTTTACAGAGGAAAGTATAAACAAGGTTTGTGTTGTGAAATTGAAGGCTCAAGCATGTTGTAGAAGGTTTGAGTATGTTTAAGTGGCTGAGAAAGATTTAGAAATGAGTTTGGTGCAGAAGGACGAAGTGGTTTGAGTTCTGGCTGGAGTGAGTTAGAGAGAGAAAGGGGGGTTCAGGGAAAGCCCATGGTTTGCATTTTAAAACTTTTCCTTTGGCTAAGGCTAGAATAGTAGAAGCTATGTTGGAAAGAAAACCTGGAATGGAGTTTCGTGTTGCCAATGTGATGACTTTCACACCAACTTTTCAGAGCCTTTGGTGTGATTTTGGTGATTGGTTTTAATAGTAATTGTGAAAGTTAAGTATTTGGTGAGTTTTGGCCAAACGTTTGGGGAATTATCTTTGAGGCTTTTTGGCTACACTGTGTGAGGTTTTTCCTGGCTGTGGCTAAAGAGATGGGGCAGCAAAGTGTTTTAAGTTGTAAGTTCAAAGCTTGTTTTTTTTCTCTTCCCCTCTGGCTGAGATTTTTATAGACTATTTTTAAGTTCATAGAAGAGATGTTGTGCTTTAGACTTAGATGAAAGAATAGTAAATGTCTTGTTAAGGGTGATCTCTGAAGAAGCTTGTTTTTGATAAGAGATTGCATTAAGCTGGTTTGTTTTTCTTTGAGCGGGAAGTGTGTGTGTGTGTGTGTAGAGAGAGTTCATATCACATCAATAGCCAGCCAGCCAGACTGGATTCTATCTGACCAGAGAATGCAAACTTGTTTTTGGTATTTTTAATTTAAAGGAAAGCAGCTTTTTGCTCAATATTTTGTTTTTATTTTCTGGCCTCAAGATGCTCTCATGGGTTTTTAAAATGAAGTTTAAGTTGTGCCTTTGGGAATTTGTATATGTTTTTTTAAATGCAATTGTTTTTAAGTGAAGACCAAAGAAAATTTTTGTTTTTGAGCATTGTGCTTTTGGGGTTTTTAAATTATTGACCTGCAATCTTCTGATTGGCAATCCAGCTAAATTATTTTTCCAATTAAAGTTGATAAGATTAGTGTGTTAGGCCTGAATTCTTTTGAAGCCTGGGAAAAAATTAGGATGTTTTGGTTTTGTAAGGCTATAGCTGTGATAGGCTGAAACAGCTGTTGCAATCATGAGCATTCGCCTAAGATCATGCAAAGGTTTGCTGCCTGGCTAGAAATAGCTTTTGTATTTTGTATTTTTTGAGTTTTAAGTTGTGATCCATGAGTTTCCTGGCCTGTTTCCTGGCCTATTGAATTTTTGCTTTTTCTGAATATTGTGTGCTGATTTTGTACTTATTTCAACTGCTAATTTTTGAGGCCATAGCTTTTGTATTTTTGAGCTCAAAGATGTCTGCAAAGTCTTGCCAATGTCATGTTAAATTGGCTTGTTTTAAATCATTTTTTGTTCCTGGTTTTAATTTTTAATTTTGCTCTTGCATATTTTGATTTGTTTTGATTCTTGATTATTGACTGCAATAATTGTTTGTTTTTTGTTTTAAATTCCTGGCCTAAAGTTTTTGAAATGATTTTTTGTTATAACAGATGCTGAGATATTTTTAAGTTTTGAGAATGGCCCATCCAAGAGGTTTTTGGTTTTGTATATTGTTTTAGCTTGAATTTTTATTTTTATTTTTATAATATCTAAATGTATTTTTGAAAGCACCCGAAGTGTCTTTTTGTGATTTTGGAACCCAGAGATCCAGAATATAATTGTTATATTCTGGTTAATTAGTGATTGTCAATTTGATTCACACTCATTGAAATTTATAATTTTTGTTATTTTCAAAAATAACATGGCGAGCCAGTTGATCCTATGTTGAATTATTATGTGGTTCTGGAATGGAATAAGGAACGATATGAAAGTATTAAAGAAATTGGTATTTTACTATATTGTAGCAAGAGAAAATTTGGAAACACTTTACAAATTCAAATTCTGGTTTCCACTGCCAGACGTAATCAAAATTAATCAAGTTAAACTCAAGCCATCATGTGTGAAATTGTATCCTAATTCCAAGCTAGAATATATCATTTTGGCCTGAGAGGAGTGACTAAAAAGAGCATGAACTGATTTTTTGAGTCTTGAGTAAAAAGCAAAGAAGTCACTCTATCATAGTTTTGTTTTTCCTGTTCCCTGTTCTGTTGTCAAACTGTTGTGGATTCAAAGGAGATAAAGCTGTGAGTACATTGGGTCAGAGTTAAAGTTTCATATTCAGTATGTACATTTAAATGCAGTCTGTAAAATTAAGGTTACATATGTATTTAAAAAAAAGCATTCAAAAGGTCCAAAGATGCAGGCATAGATAAAAACCTAAAGCATAAAGAGCTCAGGGTGACCCAAGAATGATCCGGGGATCTGTTGTTAGTTAGAGTTAGCAGTGAGACATAAATTCTAGAAGAGAAATATCTTAGCAAAGCCTATAAGAGGGGAGTTAATGAAATGTGGCTAAAGTATACCTTTAATGTATTCATAACATTCTAATAACTTGTCAATTAGTATTTTTCAGTGTTTTTGCTTTTCCTTTGCCTGGGAAAAGGGGGGCCACAGATAAAGACAAGAGGAGCGAAGTTTAAGTCCCACTTACAACCGGAAGCTGAGTGGGCTCTACTTCGCCATCAATCAAGAAAAGCTAGGCTGCACCTTTCCAGGACTTCAGGTGCTCTACGCCAGCTCCTCTGAAAGAAAGATTTCAAATGCTCTCTATCACCCCTTTTCTCTTTTATGATTTCCTATATGTTTGTTATAAGTGATGCACAAAAATAATAATAAGAATACCCATACAGGTGCATGTCCCATTTTCACACCCCGGAAGCTGAAATGGGCACCACCTTGGACTTCAATCAAGTTTGAGCTGAAGCTCCATCAAAATATTTTTTCCAGAGACATTGCCTCTTTTTCTTGTCTATATTCCTTGTTTGTGTTCTTTATTCATGTTTCTGTTTGTTGTCTGAGGTTTTTATAAGTGATTAATGCTAAAAGTGATAAAGTTCAATCACACATATTCTCAAATCAAATCACATCCCAAAACATAAGCCTACATATACATGCACATATGTTCCTGACATAAGCAATAAACATATGATTTTCACAATAAAGTTAATAAAACAATCCTATTGAAAAGAAGAAATAAGCTCATCAAACTCCATGATCAAAGACATAATTGTGTTTGTCATCAGGATTCCTATTGTTAACTGTGGAATTGGCATGAAATTCAAGTCAAGCATGGTAAGTTTTTTCTTTCTCAGGACGCTCTTTGAAAGGAGGGAGACTTTTATACATCTGGAGATAGTCTTAAAGTGTGAAGGCCAGATCTAGTCTGAGTAAATGGCATTACACAACAAGAGCTATTCCATAGTGATCTCCCTGAGGAAACATGAGATGGAAGATGCCCCTGGAGTGGAAGAACATCTGAAACATGTGGCACCCTGGGCATTCCTATTCTGTTATGAGAGTAGTCCAGAGAAGCATAGTAACAGTTGCTTGGCAAGAGTCTGTAACATCAGGCTAAAAATTATAGTTCCTCAATGAGAGGAGATTCTGACAGCAGATACAATATTCTTTATAGTGGAGTGTTCCTATTGAATCATGAAACAAATACACAATACATCACTATTAGAAGATTAGCTTGGTGTCAAGAGTAAACTCCAGAGAATCGGATCCAACAAAAGTGTCAAAGGGTTAAAAGCAATGAGAATATGTGTGTTTAATTAATGCTATATACACTGTCTTTCTGAAATTGGACCGACTGGAAGATGTTATTGCCTGGTGATGGTAAGAATATTAATATTTTGGTAACTGCTAGACAGGTTTGTTTTGTTCTGAGTTTAGAGTGTCATATAAACATAGTTAATAGTTGATAGTATCATGCAATATGAAATATTGATGAAGCATCAAAAGGGGGGAATGTGGTGGAAATTCCTTTTTGAAATATAAAAACTATAGAAAGATGGAGTCACCTTTGTCAGCCAGAGAGATGGGTTTTGAAATAAAGGCTTGGAGTTACTAGAGCAAAGGAATAGTGAGTGCATCTTGACCTGGATGGAAGCTGGCACCAGTAGAAAGACATAACATAAACTACTGAGATAAGGATACATAGTTGACATTCAGAAGCAAGGTTAGAAGGAAGGCTAAAGGAGGGGTTAAGGAGTGATGATGCAGTTTTAATGTATGCATGTATTTCTGTTCTGATTGTAAGAATTCTATATGTTTAAATTGTAATTAGCCAATCAGGTGTATTGAAGAAGCTCCTTTGTCTTGAATAATATAAAAAGAGCCATTTTGTCTTGTTCGGGGTTCTCAGCTTTTGGAACTTGAATTCCACTGAGTTCAATGTTTTCCTTTGTCGACAACTGGAAATAAACTTATGGATTTTCAATTATTAGGTCCTCTTGCTAATCCTTTTGCTCTGCTAATCCTAGAAATCTAAGTTTCCTGAAATTTCTGTTACACCTGACACCATGACAACTTGCAGGCCTTGCTAAGAACCCCACCTCATGCTGTTTGAGAGGATGTAATAGTAGAGGTACCTTCCTCCACATGTGGTACGACTGTCCAAGTGTATTTGCATTTTGGCATTCAGTTGTTAACTTAGTTTCAGAAATCAGCAATCAAAAGATTGTACCTTCTCCAGAACTTTTATTGCTTTCAATGTTTATTAATGAAAACAAGACATTACACAATAAAGATATTGTTGCATTTTTGTTGGCATTGGCCAGGATTGAAATTGTCAGGTCTGGAAAAACTGGAAAGGTCAATATGACTGATTGGCGGTCTTGATTTTGGGATTTTTGGTTTATGGAGAAACTCACTGATCAATCTAGAAGGTTGTGGAGGGAAATCTTCCTCTGCCTTTTGAAGAACGATGGTCCCACTTATATCTGATCTCAACCACATTGGAGCAGAAGTGGGCCTTCCTTTGTAATATGATTCCCTTTCGAAGACTGAACTGGTGCAAAGAAGGTATCTCTGTCTTCTGAGTCCATCCCTGTTTTTATGTAATGTTGCCCTTTTACATCCCATGTGACCTTGAATTTTTGAAGTTGGTTTTTAAGGTTTAAGGAAAAACAGAATTAGTGACAGGACGACGCCCCGAGGAACGCCAGATTTATGCTCCCTTTTAGAGGAGCAACTGTCCCCAAGCATCTCCATCTGGAATCTGCCTGAGAGATAGGATCAGAACCACTGCAACACATTGCCCTTGATCCCCAATTCCCTCAGGCTTTCCATAAGGATGCCATGGTCGATGGTATCGAAGGCCTCTGTGAGATCCAAAAGCATCAACAGGGTCACACTTCACATGTCGATGCTCAAGCAAAGATAATCTACTAAGGCAGCCATAACAGTTTCGACTCCGTATCCCATCCTGAAGCCAGTTTGAAATGGGTCCAGATAATCTGTTTCCCCCAGGACCACTTGGAGATGAAGAGCAACTGTCCTCTCAATCAAGTTGCTTAGAAATGGAAGATAGGAGACTGGTCTGCAATTGTTCATGTCCAAGGGATCTAGGGAAGGCTTTTCCATAAACGGCCATAACATCGATTCTTTTAAGCCAGATGGAAAATAGCCTTCCCTAAGAGATGCATCTATGATATATCTCAGGTGAGTCCTAAGTGCATCTTCTCCTTGGATGACCAGCCATGAAGGGCAAAGGTCCAGAGGGCAAGTTGTCTTCTTCTCATTTCCAAGGAGCTTGACCACATCCTTAGTACTCACAGATTCAAATTGATCCAGTATGATCTCTTTCACAGAGTCACTGGACACCTGACCTATGGCCTCTGCAATAATGCTGGCATCCAAGTCAGGTCTTATCATTTAAAGCAGGGGTCCTCAAACTCCAGCCCTCCAGATGTTTTGGACTTCAGCTCCCAGAATCTCAGATCATTGGCCAAGCTGTCAGGGAGGGCATTATGAGGTAGGAAGGACATTTGCATGTGTGCAGTGATTGGCTGAGGTTTCTGGGAGATGAAGTCCAAAACCCCCTCCCCTCCATGGCCATGCCTCTCTCCAATGGTCCCCACGGCGTCTATTCTCATAATAACCCTCCAAGTACCTGGGACCCAAGGAATCCTCCTAGTAGGGGGCAGGGAACGAAAGAGGGAGAGGAGACCTGGCAGGCCCCCTGCCTTTCTTTGGGAGAAGAGGGGTTTCCTTCCTTCTTATAACCCCCCAAGGGCAAGTTGTCTTCTTCTCATTTCCAAGGAGCTTATCCACATCTTTAGTACTCACAGATTCCAGTTGATCCAGTATGATCTTATTCACAGTCACTGGACAGCTCACCTATAGCCTCTGCAGTAATGTCGGTGTCCAACTTGGCTCTTGCATCTTCCCCCCAGAACCCATTATTAGAGCCTTCCACGGCTCACTGTGATGCTTTAAATGAGCATTTTGCAGATAAAATCACATCACAGTGTGCTGTGGAAGGCTCTAATAATGGGTTCTGGGGGGAAGGTGCCTGAGTCAGGTCCCAGATTCTCCCCACCCCCTGCTTCAGCAGTCCCTTTATGCTTCTCTTCGGATCCTGTGGGCCTTTAAGACTAGTTCCCAGGTTGCCAGGGGATTGCCAGATGTCTGTTCGCCTCCCTCCTCTTGGCTTTGTCCTAGATTTGCTGTCTTTTGTCATAATAACCCCTCAAGTACCTGGGCCCCAAGGAATCCCCCGAGGAGGGGGCAGGGAAGGAAAGAGGAAGAGGAGGCCTGGCAGGCCCCTGCCTTTCTTTGGGGGGAAAAGAGGGGCTTCCTTCCTTCTTATAATCCCCAGCCCCCACCCCCCACCCCAGAAGACATTCCAGCCATTCCTCTAAACAAAGGAGGGTTTCCCCCCATTTCTATCCTTCCCTCCCTCAGAACAGACTGTGAGGGCAGCAATGGCTTTCGGGTTGAAACTGTGCATGCAAACATACATCCAAAGACCCCTTCGGATCCTGCGGAGGGATCGCCAGGGCCTTATTGCTGCTGCTGTTTTATTCCACTTTGAGGGAAGGGAAGGAGTGTGCCATGGGGTTAGCGACCTCCCCTTCCTTCCTTCTTTTGAGGAGACTTCGAAGAGGCCGCAATGGAGCCCAAGAAAGGCAGGAAAGGAAGGCTCTGCTTTGGAAATAAAGTCTCTCTGTGTATTTTGTATGTTTGTGTGTATGTGTTTGCCTTTGCTGTTCCTATGGCTGGAAATGGAGCTGAAGACTGAGGAGAGAACAAAGGGTCAGTTTTGGGCAAATTCAGATCGTCTGTGCATCAAAGACTCCAGTGTGTTGAAACAGCAAAGAACTTTATTGAGAACACAAAGAAACCCAGTGTTTAAGCCAGAACTGCCTACTCCAATCCAAACAATACATTAAAACCCCAAAACCTAAACCTCCACCCTCTTCCAAACCTAGCCCCCACCTCCAATTCCCACAGTCTATACCCCACAGGTAACAAGACCCCCTTTGCCATTCCCACAAACTAGCCCTTTCTGTTAATATCAGCCTCCAACTTTCTTCACCCAACATCCCACACATTGCAAAAGCTATCATTCCCCTGACTATTCTAGACAGCTATAACAAATCCCAGACCCCCAACTTCCTAACCTATACTATGACCCACAATCTCCAGCCAAATTTACAACCCAAAGTAATTATCAACATATACTATTAGCAATGAAAACCTAAACTTAACAAAATACAATCTTAAAACATATACAGGCATATGGACAGACAAACCTTACAAGCAAAATCAAAATGGCCTTTTCTTATCACCACTGGATTGAAAATATATTTTTTGTATTCCTTATGGACAAAAATAATATTAGTTCACTAGTGGGATTTGTGTGGCTTCTCTCCTGTGTGGACTCTCTGATGTATCACTAGGTATGACTTCGTACAAAAACATTTCCCACAATGCTGGCATTTGTGTGGCTTTTCTCCTGTGTGGACTCTCTGATGTGTCTCTAGGTTTGACTTCTGAGAAAAACATTTCCCACAATGCTGGCATTTGTATGGCTTCTCTCCTGTGTGGATTCTCTTGTGTATCACCAGGTATGACTTCGTACAAAAACATTTCCCACAATGCTGGCATTTGTATGGCTCCTGTCCAGTGTGGATTCTCTGATGTATCACTAGGTATGACTTCGTACAAAAACATTTCCCACAATGCTGGCATTTGTATGGCTCCTGTCCAGTGTGGACTCTCTGATGTATCACTAGGTATGACTTCGTACAAAAACATTTCCCACAATGCTGGCATTTGTATGGCT
>JACSCI010000367.1:17684-31294 GCA_016801065.1 Sceloporus tristichus | reverse complement strand
AGGAGAGAAGCCATACAAATGCCAGCATTGTGGGAAAGGTTTTTCTTGGAAGTCAAACTTAGAGACACATCAGAGAGTCCACACAGGAGAGAAGCCATACAAATGCCAGCATTGTAGGAAATGTTTTTCTTCCAAGTCAGTCCTAGTGAAACATCATAGAGTCCACACAGGAGAGAAGCCATACAAATGCCAGCATTGTAGGAAATGTTTTTCTTCCAAGTCAGACCTAGTGAAACATCATAGAGTCCACACAGGAGAGAAGCCATACAAATGCCAGCATTGTGGGAAATGTTTTTCTTCCACGTCAGACCTAGTGAAACATCATAGAGTCCACACAGGAGAGAAGCCATACAAATGCCAGCATTGTAGGAAATGTTTTTCTTCCAAGTCAGTCCTAGTGAAACATCATAGAGTCCACACAGGAGAGAAGCCATACAAATGCCAGCATTGTAGGAAATGTTTTTCTTCCAAGTCAGACCTAGTGAAACATCATAGAGTCCACACAGGAGAGAAGCCATACAAATGCCAGCATTGTGGGAAATGTTTTTCTTCAAAGGCATACCTATTGACACATCAGAGAGGCCACACAGGAGAGAAGGCACACAAATCCCAGTGTTGAACTAATAGTATTATTGTCAAGAAGGAATACAAAAAATATATTTTCAATCCTATGGTGTGATTTTGCTTTTAAGGTTTGTCTGTCCATATCTCTTTTTATGTTTTAAGGTTGTATTTTGCTAAGGTTTTCATTGCTAGTTGTATAGATAATTACTTTGAGTTGTAAATTTGGCTGGGGATTGTGGGTCTTGGTATAGGTTAGGTAGATGGGGGGTGGGATTTGTTGCCGCTGGCTGGAATAGTTATGGGAATGATAGCTTTTGCAATGTGTTGTATGTTGGCTGAAGAAAGTTGGGGACAGGTATTAACAGAAAGGGCTAGTTTCTGGGAATGGCAAAGGGGGCCTTGTTATCTGTGGGATATAGACTGTGGGAATTGGAGGTGGAGGCTAGGTTTGGAAGAGGGTGATATTTAAGGTTTTGGGGTTTTATTGTATTTTTTGGATTGGGCTTAAACACTGAATTTCAATGTGTTCTCAATAAAGTTCTTTGCTGTTTCAACACACTGGACTCTTAGATGCACAGAAGTTCTGAATTTGCCCCAAACTGACCCTTTCTTCTCGCCTTAATCCTCAGCTTTATTCCCAGCCATCAGAACAGCAGAGGCAAACACACACACAAACACACACACAAACACACACACAAATATACAGGGTACACAGAGAACTTTATTTCCAAACTACAGGTTTCCTTTCCTGCCTTTCCTGTCTGAATCCAGTGCTGCACCTTGGGCTACATTGTGGTCTCCTCAAAGGAAGAAATGAGTGAAAGAAGGGGAGGCCGCTGAACCCCCGGAGCATACCTTCCTTTCCCGCAAAGGCCGCCATCGGAATAAGAAGCACCAGCAGCTGCCTGGAACTAGCAATCCCTGTGCATAAATGCATTAATAAAGGGGTTTATGACATATTGTGACCCATTGTGACCTCAGTCTGCTGCTCCTCACCTTAAGGATTGAGACAGGACTATTGTGATCTCACCCTGAGGTTCCTTGCCTGAAAGTCTGAGATGGGACTATTGGCTCGTGCTCTTTACCTGAAGGATTGAGACTGGTCCTGTTGTGATCTCAGTCTGATGCTGCTTGCCTGACAGATTGAGATGGGACTATTGTGACTTAAGGCTGGTGCTTCTTACCTGCAGGAATGAGATGGGACTATTGTCATTTCAGACTGGTGCTCCATACCTGGAGGATTGATACTGGTCCATTACGACCTCAGGCTGACGCTCATTGCCTGAGAGATTGAGACTGGCGCAGTTTGACTTAAGGCTGATGCTCCTTGCCTGAACAATACTGTCATATTGTGACCTCAAGCTGATGCTCCTTTCCTGATGGATTGAGACCAGACTATTGTGAGTTCAGGAAGATTCTTCTTTCCTGAAGGATTGAGACTGTCCCATTGTGACTTCAGTCTGATGCTCCTTACCATATTCCCCAACCCTCCTCCTAATAATAAAAACATTAATCAACCCCTAATAAGCTATTAAACAGCAAGAAAATTTAAAACATTTCAAACAAAATACAATAAAAAAGTTTTTTCAGGCAAGAATTGGATCGTTTTCTGAAGGTGAGAAGAAAGGGCAGGAACGATACATACATCAATAACAATTTCCATAAGAGTAACGATGGCAAGGGTAAGGGTCAGGGGGAGGGGGAGACAAGTCAGTAGATCTAATCTAGTCTGGAAAGTCCTGCCAGAAGAGATCCGTCTTAATAGCCTTCCTAAAGGCTTCCAAGGTGGAAATATGACGGATCTCATCCGGAGGTCGTTCCAGAGCCTGGGAGCGGCTGATGAGAAGGACCTCTGGGTCACCGCTGAAAGTCTGGTCTTCTTGAGTTGTAGCAGGTTCTTCCCAGAGGACCTGAGTCTGCGGTGGATTGTATGGGAGGAGGCGCTCCCACAAATAGTCAGGACCTAAACCATGGAGGGCTTTAAAGGTTAAAAGCAACACTTTGCCCAGAAACTAATGGGCAGCCAGTGGAGGGATTTAAGAACTGGTGTCAAATAGGGTTCAATTGCATTGGAAACAACATTTTTTGGGAGGGGAGGGGAGTTTTCTCTGGAGTCCTGAGAGGAGGGGCTCTGGGGAGGAGAGAAGAGCCAAAGTCTAGGCCAAAGCCAAGAGGAAGGAGACGGAGGGGCCTCAAAATTCTGGCAATCTCTTGGCAACTGGGAATTAGGTTTAGAGGTCCTGCCTTCATTCCAAACGCCTCTGCCCTGGTCTTGAAGGGAGAGAAGAACCAGCAGTACCTGCTTGACTTGATCCCCTTCCCACTGCCATTCCCTTCTCTTTTGTGTCGTGTCTTTTTAGATTGTAAGCCTGAGGGGCAGGGAATTGTCTAATTAACTATCTGTAAGCCTGGGATCCTTTGTGGCTGAAGAGAAAAGAATAAATACTCTAAATAAATAAATATACAAAAAAATAACAAAGAAGTTTCATTTATATACCACTTCATACCACGTAAGCAATGTCTAAGTGGTTTACAACTGTAAGCTAATTTCCCTCCAACAATCTGGGTATTCATTTTAGCGACTTCAGAAGGATGCAAACCTGAGTTGAGCTTAAACCCTTTTGCTGATCTTGAAATCGCAACCTAATGGTTTTTGAGTGAGTGGCTGCAGTACAGGCATTTAACCACTGTGCCACCATGGCTTCTGGTTCTAGCATTAGCAATATAGCATGTACATTTCTGTACAGCTTATCAGTGCACTCACACTCCCTAAATGCTTCACAATCTGTAAGCCAATTGCCCCCAACAAACTGGCTACTCATTAGACTGACCTACGAAAGGATGGAAGGCTGAGTGGACCTTGGAGCCTTGCCTGGGATCGAACTCACAACCGTGGCTGCAGCACTGACCTTTAACCACTGCGCCACCAGTGCCCCAGGTTCTCCACCATTTTCTAGTCTAGAGAATTCAACATCCCCTTTACTTTCTTCTCTTCGTGGCTAATGTAGTATTTCATTGTTGTATGACCTTTAAGCCAAATAACCAGAGTACAATATTGCTGCAAACTTCATTTAATTACAAAATATAGCACAGTTGGAATATTCTGAAGAAGCTGGATAAAGGAAATCAGATTACATCGTACTGTTTACAGACTTGAGTCTGTCATTTTCACATCATATACATGTTGTTAACTGCCCTTAAACTGGTCCCAAGGCCCCCGACTCATGCTGACCCTGTGGATGAGACATCTCCAAGACCCCTGTCCTCCTTTGCTCTGCTTAGGTCCTGCAGATTCATGTCCGATTATTGACTCTACCCATTCGGCATGCGGTTTCCTCTACCTTCTATTTTTCCTAACATCATTGTCCTTCCTAATGAGTCATGGCTTCTTGTGATGTGTCCAAAGTACGACAGCCTCAATTTAGTCCTCTTGGCTTCCAGAGAGAGTTCTGTCTTGATCTGCTTTAGAACCCATTTGTTTGGCTTTTTGGCTCTCCATGGGATCCTTAGCACTTTCCCCCACCATCACATCTCGAATGAGTTGATTTTCTTCCTGGTGGCTTTCTTAATTGCCCAGTTCTCACATGTGTATAAAGTGATGAGGAATCCCATGACTTGAACGGTTCTAGTTTTAGTGCTCAGTTGTTTATCTTTAGGATCTCGTCTAGTTCTTTCATCGCTGTCCTCCCCATCCCTAGTCTTCCTCTGATTTCTTGACTGCAGTCTCCATTCTGATAAATGCTTGATTCAAGGTAAAGGAACTCTTTAACTCTTTCAATTTCCTCACAGTCTAAGTTGAATTTATGCAGCTTCTCCACGGTTGTTATTTGTGTTTTCTTTATGTTCAGCAGTAATCCTGCCTTTACACTTTCACATCAGCCCTTTTCACATCATATACAAACAGTTACTTGAACATCTAAGCAAAGGCCTGACTTTCAGTGTCACACAACTGATCACAACAACACACATAGTGGTTTCATGGACACATCATACATGTCATCACACACCTTATCCCTTTGCTGTTTTGCTTCTTTGTTTGTGAGGATCTGTTTCTCTCACAATTTTTCTTCCTCACTGATCTTTTTCTTTCTATCCCCACGTCTTTTCTCTCTATTAATCTCCCACTTCACTTTCTCTCTTTCTTTCTCTCCTCTCCCTCCATGTTTTCCTTCTGTATGAGAAAAAAAGAAACTACGTTCCTGACACTCTAAGACTTATCGCTCCCTCACAGACACACAAGGCATTTAGTGCATGTCTGCATCCATTTGGAAAATGGTCAATATGCCCACTGCCACCCCCTAAAAAGTGGGAGATTTCAGGCGTATGTAATGAGAAGTAACATCCGCGCTAAGGTCATCACACATTATAACCTTTATAGATCAGAGAGTGAGCTGGTTTACACAGAATTCAACCCCATTACATGAATGAGCCACATTTTCTTTCTTTAATATGTTTATTGCACTTACATTCCTGCTTTTCTCCCAAAATGGGAAACAAGGTGGCTTACAATAATTTTTAAAATATTCAACTAAAACATTAATTTACAAAAGCTATAAAGAAATTAAGTGGCAGCATTGAAAACATGACTAAAACACTGAAAACAAAAACGTATTTAAAACAGTTTATATATATATATATATATATATATATATATATATATATATATATACAGTATATGTCTACAGAGAGAGAGCATACCATGTCACACATTGCAACTCCATAGTTAAAATCCCAAAGCCTGCCCAAATAGAAATGCCTCCATCTGCCAGAAGAAAGACAGGAGGGAAGGAGCCAACCGGACTTTCTGTGGAGCCAAGTCCTACCTATTGGGAGCAGCCACGGATAAGGCTCTCTCCTGAATCCTTACTAACCATGTCTGTGAGGATGGTGGGACTGTGAGGAAGCCTTCCCTTTAGATGTCAATGCACACCTTGGTTTATATGAAGACATACGACCTTTCCAATATTAAGAACAAAAGCTGTATGCTCACACACGCAGTTTCCCATCTCCACTCCTGCTTTTTCATACCTTGGAAGAAGAGATGGGTCATTCCTTCTATGGATTTAAACAGATCTCTGTGACATCCAAACATGAACAATGTGATTTCCCTAAACACAACTTGATGAAAGCCAACCAAATATGAACTAAGGTATCAGATCTTGGTTTGTTTGAACCAGAGTTTACCCATAAAAACAACGCTGTGGCTTCTCCAAAGGATTACTTAAAATTGAGAAGGTGGAGCTAATTAGTTTGAGTCTTAAAACTATGGTGGGGAGGCGGGAAGCCTCAGATCTGACCTAAATGCATTGCTGATCACTTCTATGCTGATGGTCTTCAATAAAGTTCTTTTGTTTTTCCAATAAAAACATAATTGGAAACAAATGCTTTCAAGCCCCTTCTCCAGCGAGCAAAAAGAGGAGGGCAGAGTATGAGAGCTCAAAGCTAATATACTATTCATGTCACAACAAATCATGGTTTCCCATTACAATAATATCAGGGCAACATGTACATTAGATAGGGCTTTAAGTACCAAATGCTGAAAAACACACTCAGTAGCACACAGAAGATATAAAGAAAACTGTCGCATGGAGCAGGTCAGTGTCACCAAGTGTGGAAGAAGAAGAAGAAGGAAAAGTGTTTTATATACTGCCTCCTATGGAGATCTCTGGTCAGCTCTATCAGTAACAGACTTCCCTCGGGTGATATTCTCCTGGCATTTTTGGACTACAAATCCCTATCAGTTCCTAAATTGGAATGATATACACAAGTTACTGTCCAAAATATCTAGAAGATTGGGGAAAGCTCTGGCTGACTTTTCAGGGACAGGGATAGATCTTTCTTAGCTTCCTTACTACATAAGATCCTACACAAAAACTGAACACAGAACCTCCTACATGCAAAGCATAAACTCTGCCAGTGCATTATAGCACCTTTCTTGCAATAGGTAAAAACACATACCAGGACCTATAACCTGTAGAACAGGAGATCCATGATTTGGAGGTGAAGAAGGGACACCATTTTTTCAGCATGAGATTAGCCCACATGGACAGTAAGAAAATGATTAAACAAAGAGGTTACAGGGATTTTTTTTAAAGTCTTTATTAAATTTCCATTAAAATAAAACACAATCCAATACTTGTAAACAGTCGTAATTATGTATCCATTGCAAGCAAGTAAATGATAATAAAACTAAAGTTCCACCATACAGTTTACAGTTATATAAGTATCTTCTGATCTTCATAAACCCTTCTTCAGATGTACTTCCTTCTGTCCCAGCTTTAGAAAGTAACTCTGCATTATTACAAACCGACACAACTTTGTTACAGAGTCTAGTATGTAACACAATTATCCGTTTTTGCTCATCTTTTGTATGTTAAGCTGAATCCTTTGGTTCCAACATTGCCTTACAAAATTTAACTTAAAACAATTCTAAAGAGAGTTTAATACAACGTCGAATTTAAATTAATACAGAATCTAATTTATCATACAAACCCCAATTGTATACAACCCTCAAAAACAGAAATGTAATTTCCCAGATTATATTTATCCTTCTCGCTTTCCCTATCCTTTTTATGCGCTCTTTAGCGCTACATCACTTCAGAGCCTGTTTCTTCTTTGGTGTGCAACTGACAGTATCGAGGGAAAACATAAGGGGAGAGGAAGAAAAGGGAAAAGAAAGGTCATTATAGCAGCATTTACAAGTATATCGCTCCTGTCTTTTGTACAAACTATAGAGATTGACTACCCCTCCTCTCTCCAATTACATTTCAATAAGTTGTTTCCTCAGGTTCCACTCTCTAATCAAAAAGCCTATTGCTTTCTCCCAGTCTTCCTTCGCCCTTTTCCTACTTAAATTCATTACATTACAGGAGAGCATATCCAGCATTCTGTAGTCATTGACTTTCACTAGCCATTTATCCCGTGTAGGAGTTTTATTTGATTTCCACAATTTAGCAACCTCTACTCTTGCCGCTGTAACCATATAAAGTACTATTCTCCAATAAGCTCTTTCGTCCTCCGGTTTTAAGACAGATGTCATATTAAGAAGATATAATTTTGGATCTAATGGGAATTTTATTTCTAATATTCTTTGAATCAGATTATGAATTTCCTTCCAGAAACCTTGAATAGCTTTGCATCTCCACCATATATGTATCAAATTACCCTTTTCACTGTTACATCTCCAGCATTTTCCATGCTCCAAATTAAACATTTTCTTAATCCTCCATGGTGTATAATACCACCTATTCATGATTTTTAACAAATTCTCTTTAGGTTCCTGTGTTATGGTAAATTCGTGAGTTTTCTTCCAAGCATTCTGCCATTCATTCAGGTTAATTATGTTCCCCAGATCTTGTGCCCATTTCGGCATATATTCCTTAACTGTTTCTTGTTCTAAAATACGACTGCATAACAGTTTGTAAAATTTTGATATTTTCCTTTTGTCAGGTTGCCAAAATAATAGGTCCAGTTCGTTCATTTTTTCTTCAATTCCTCCCTTTTTAATTTCCTCTTTAAATTTATTTTTAATCTGGTAATAATTGAACCAACTTAAATTTAACCCTTCACTTTTTAGCTCCTCCCTGTTCTTAAGAGACAAATTCCCCTGCTGAGCCTTCCTTATGCAGTCTCTATAGGTTACCCAAGTTCGATTATCTTCTAATAACTATCTTCCGAAAAAAGCCTCCTGCATTGAAGTCCATATAGGAGTTTTAAAGTAAAACATCTTTTTTAATTTTACCCATGTCAGCAGTAACGATTTTCTAATTGGGTGATTATTAAAATCCTTATTTTTCCCTATTTGGTCATAGCATAGATATGCATGCCAACCGTATCTTAATTGTGTACCTCTTTATCTTCCAATTTCACCCAATTCTGAATCCACATCAGACTACATGCCCATAGGTTACAGGGATTTTTAAATAGGGTACTGAAGATGTCACAAGCTTTAGAGGGAAATCCTTTGTGACCACTGATGACATGGGCAATGCCCAGCAGACGACTGGCACACGAACAGCCACATCCCACCCAATACTTTAAAAGGAAGCACCAGGGGATGGGGGTGGAAAATCACTCTCCATCTACCATTTACAGTGGTGCCTCGGGTTACGAAATTAATTCGTTCCGCGGCCGCTTTCGTAACCCGAAAAGCCTTCGTAAGCCGAATTGCCATAGGCGCTAATGGGGAAAAGCCGCGATTCCGTGCGAAAAAGCCGAAAAAAGCACCAAAAGTTTTTTCGTAACCCGAAAAAACATTCGTAACCCGGAACAATGATTCCCTATGGGATTTTTTCGTATCCCGAAAATTTCGTAACCTGGGTATTTCGTATCCCGAGGTACCACTGTATTACTATTCTGAGAATACAGTCATTCATTCGCTGTCACCCACTGACCACAATTCTCTGCATGGAATAGAATTTGCTGGAAATACAAAACACAGCACAACAGGGATTCAACAAAACAGTGATGAAAAACAGCAAAGAGAACACCAGAAGCAGGGAATAAACCTATGGCCAACGTCTGGCAGAGTTGTGCCAGAGATTCCTAGAGAGAACATATCAATCGAAACCTCAAATAATCAAATCCGGTAAAGTCAAAGCCACAAATGTGGAGGGCCAACTCTACTTCATAAGCTAAAAAGTAGCTTCATATTTTTTTGTGCTAGAAAAGGGAAAAGTGTAGAAGGACTATGTATCTTGCAGGTATTAAATTGGCATAGAATTTGGGGGAGAAGGTGAATTTCAATGAATTACATCCAAATAGGTGTGTCTTGTGTGTGCACCATCTTCAAGTCACCTGTCAATGTATGGTGACCCCATGAATTCCATGCGTCTTCGTAGGCAAGGAAAGACTCAGCCATGGTTTTGCTAATCCCTTCCTCTGAAATATAACCTGCAGCACCTGACCTTCATTGGCAGTCTCCCACTCCATTACTATCCAGGGCTGACTCTGCTTAGCTTCTAAGATCAAATGGGCATTGATGCCTTCAGAGTTTTTAGGCCAAATACGCTAAACTACAAGCAAACTACCACAACTCTTGTGCAGCTGCTGTGTCTTCCCAGATACAGACACATCTTGGAAATCCTTGACTGAAAGGGCAATAGATGGCATTAAGGAGAGCATCACTTTCATCAGACCCAACATGGACCCCTAAGCCTCTTCCTCATGTACTAAAGATAGACAAATAGAATGGAAAATGGCCATAATATAGCCATAGTTCAGCATGTTTCCATTTCATTCACTTCAAAAGGAATCATTAATTATGCATTTGGGGCCTATAATTCTATGTGTACTAATCTTGGAGAAGGAAAATAAACCATAGGTTTGGACCACAGATGTGTCCCCAAAGGAATCAATAGGATCCTTAACTGGATCATACAAAATAAATCTCTCTTACAATGCAACCATTTTCATTTCCTAGCAGCCACTCAGGCATCTTACAAATTCAACATCTTTAATTTAAAAACAGCATCAGAGAGGAAGAGAGGCGGGAAACCCAACTTCGAAAGACCCATTTAGGATTAAGACAATTAAGGGAGCTCTTATATATCACCTATAATAGTATTATAATAGCTATTGCCTCCATCATTTGTTCATTCTGATCTCAATCCACAATCATTTAATTGTGTGTGCATGTGTATGTATATGTCTATATGCATATGTGTGTGTGTGTGTGCGCGTATGATCTTACAATACTGTACTCCAAGCATCTGAAAAAAAGCTGTATTTGCACTGCAGAAATAATCCAGTTTGGCACCACTTCGACTACCATGGCTCAATGCTATGGAATCCTGGGAACTGTAGTTTGTTGTGGCACCAGAGCTCTCTGACAGAGAAGGCTAACACAAAACTCACAAAACTATCATTCCCAGAATCCCATAGCATTGAGCCAGGGCAGTTAAATTGGTGTCAGGTTAGATGATTTCTGTAGTGCAGATGCAGCCGAAATGAATCACAACCCACAGAAGCTGATGCTGAAATAAAACCCTTAAGTCTTTACTTGCTTTGTTGTTATTAGCTGCCTTCGACTCACAGCAACGCTCTGGATGAACCACCTCCAAAGCCCTCTATCCTCCATTGCTCTGCTCAGGTTCCCTTGATTCAGCCCCATAACCTCCCGAATTATGTCTAGCCATTTGGCATGCGGCCTTCCTCTCTTTCTACTCCCTTCTACCTTTCCTAGCATTATTCTCCTTCTTAATTATTCATGCCTTCTCATGATGTGGCCAAAATACAACAGACTCAGTTTAGTCATTTTGGCTTCCGGGGAGATTTCAGGCTTGGTCTGTTCTCGGACCCATTTGTTTGTCATTTTGACTGTCTGCGGTATCCTCAGCCTCTTCTCCAGCACCAGATCTCAAATGAATTGATGTTGTTCTCATCCACTTCCATTACTGCCTAGCTCTCACAGCCGTACATGGCAACAGGGGATAGAATGTACTGGACATTAGTGCTCAGTTGCATATCTTTAGACTTTAGGACCTTGCCCAGTCCCTTCATGGCTACCCTTCCCATTCATAATCTTGTTTCAGTTTCTTGACTGCAGTTTCCCATTCTGATCAATGTTTGCTCCAAGATACAAGAACCTTTTAACTTCCTCATTATCTAGGTTGAATTTATGTAGATCTTCCCAAGTCATTATTTTTGTTTTCTTTATGTTTAGTAACAAGCTTGCCTTTGCCATTTCTTCCTTGACCTTCCTAAGTAATTGTTCCAAGTCCGTGGGGTTTTCCGATAGTAGTATTGTACTGTCCATGTATCTTAAGATTGCTGATGTTCCTTCCTCTTCTCTTCCCTCCTCCTTTCCAAACCAGGTCTTCATTTATTTTCTGCATGTAAACTGAACAGTTGGGGTGATAAGAGGCAGCCTTTTGCCAATTGAGAACTATTCTGTTTCTCCATGTTCTGTTCTGATAGTAGCCTCTTGTCCTGAGTACAGATTCCTCATCAGGACTATCAGAGGTCTTGGCACTCCCATGGCTTTAAGGGCTTTCCATACCCTTTCATGATCTATGCAGTCTAAGGTTTGCTATAGTGACCAGTGTGTTCTTCCAAGTGGTTTGGACTTTACTGGTCAGTAAACGGGGGAGCTGTAATCCTGGGAACAAGTTTAGGAAACGCTGCTATAGTCTATTAAGCAGACAGTGATTTCCCCCCCGTAATGCCTCTGTACAGTCACACAACTACAAATCCCAGAATCCCATATCACTGAGAGCCATGGCAGTTAAAGGTGGACTATTTCTGCAGTGTAGATGCAACCAAAATGAATTACAACTCATACAGTTGGGAGAGACCCCAAGGGCCATCCAGTCCAACCCCATTCTGCCATGCAGGAACTCCCAGTCAAAGCATCCCCAACAGATTGCCATCCAGCCTCTGCTTAAAGACCTCAAAGGAAGGAGACTCCACCAAAATCTCCAAGGGAGTTTGTTCCACTGTCAAACATCCTTACTGCCAGGAAGTCCCTCCTAATATTGAGGTGGAATCTCCTTTCCTGCACTTTGCATCCATTGTTCCACGTTCTAGTCTCTGGAGCAGCAGAAAACAAGCTCTCAATATGACATCCCTTCAAATATTTAAACAGGGCTATCATATCACCTCTTAACCTTCTCTTCTCCAGGCTAAACATCCCTAGTTCCCTAAGTCCTTCCTCATAGGGCTTCGTGGTTTCCAAATCCTGTATAGAAATTTCTGCTTCAGACTCAAGAATGGCCTTTCCTCTTCTGTGAAGAACACTGCGGCATCTGAAAACATGATCTGCAACAGAAAATAGCCCTCACCCAGAGAGTGATGAAGGAGAGAAGCACAGGGTGAATCCCAAATTTGATTTGATCACTTCAGGATATCAATAGAGTGGGACATATTGGAACATCCTCCCTTCTCTTTTCCTTAGCTCCCTGGATCTTCAAGAATGGGGTGAGAGGGAAAGACAAGGTCACAATCTTTGTTCCTGGTCATCTAGATTTCTTGTGTGATGGGAGACATTTTTAGCACATGACAAGTTTTCCATGTTGGTCCTGACAATCTGCTTTACTAAACTGATATAAGTCTATGGCAGCCTCTCCCAGTCATCCAAGTTTTATTATTTATGTATTTGATTTCCAGTCTGTATGGTCAAGTTCTTTTCCAACAAAAGGCAGAGAACACTGCAGGGCCCTCTTCCCTTCCTTGGCAATAAAAATAGGAAAACCACATATTGAATCATTAGGAATGGCTTCATTTCAACTTCCTGCACCAGATGCCTCAGTGCATCAAAATGGAGGACCAATCCTGTCTCAAAGCCATGGGAACAGAAGAAGTCGTCCTAATGACACTCTGAGGGCTGTCATTGGCTGTAACCCCAATCCCTCCCATCATCCCTAGCCCTGATTGGCTGGAAGCCCAGTTCCTCCCACATCCCACACAGAATGACATCACTGCTACGGAAGGCTCTCTTGACCAATCAGAGAGCAAGATAAAGGTCCTTCTGGAAGCTTCCGTGAGAAGGAGATATAAGGCCTGAGAGACCAAGAGACAGTTGGGGGAATTGTGTCGGTTGGAGAGAGAGAGTTAAAGAGCGGATCTTGGAAGTTAGTCTCAGAATCGGATGCTTAGGTTTATTTGTTTCTTTACGAATTGAATTGTATGAATTGAACATTATATGCTTACAAATATTGTACCTGCAAGACTCTTAATATCTTGTAGGACTTATATTTGAGTTATAGTTTGTTGTTTGTAATGAATACCTCCTTTGAGTATCTACTAATCAATGCTCCTTTTACACATGTCTTGGATGGGTTGATGCTTGGGAAGATCAGTAAAGAAGTAGAAATAAGGTTCCTTAACCGGTCCCAGTGAAGGTTAAGGGAAACCCTTTTATAATTCACTGGGTGGAGGTACTGTAGTGTGATTTAAGGAAGTTAAGGGTCTCCTGGGCTAAGAGCCATAATGTCTAAATGTCTAATTAACAATTTGTAATCCACTCTGATAGCCTTTTGGCTGAAGAGAGGGGTATAAAACTATTATTATTATTATTATTATTATTATTATTATTATTATTATTATTA
>JACSCI010000367.1:4541-17674 GCA_016801065.1 Sceloporus tristichus | reverse complement strand
TATTATTATTATTATTATTATTATTATTATTATTATTATTATTATTATTACAGGGGCGCGGTTTGGCTGCTTGGACCACCGGAGATCATCACAGAGAGTCAGTTGGAAAAGCCCATCTCACTCCAGAAAATAAAGGTACTTGAGGAGTTTGCACTCTACATCTTTCTGTAATAATAGCTACAAAACTGATAATAGCATTTGGGACATTTAGTCTTTTAAAAACAAATATGGCAGATTTAAATGCTGCTTTAAAACCTCTTTCCATCTGCCAGCTTTGTGCTGGTTTTGGGGGGAAATGAGAAAGTGTTGGGAGGGAGGGACTGCCAACAGAATTAGGAGATGCATTGCAGGCTATGGACAGTTTGCAGCCAAGTAAGGTCCAAAACACACAACAGCAATAGTCCAGTTTGAGAGCGCTTTAACTGCCCTGGCCCAATGCTAGGGAATCCTGAGAAATGGAAATGGAATCCCAGCCCCTCCCACCATCCCTGGCCATTTTCTGTTCCAGCGGCCATTTTGTGCTGCTTGTGACTGTGGGGAATAATGTTCCGGAACCTTCTCTGGGGCCTCAGTTGAACAGAGGCTTCTCTTTCTCTCCTGAGGCTCCAGAGTCAGAAGGAGGCCAGGCTCCTTGGGCCAAAAGGAAGGAAGTGTGTCTCTTTGTGTGTCTTTTGTGTCTCTTTTCTGAGAGGGTTTTCTTATTACACAGCTCTGCTCCTTCTGGGGAACATGGGTTTTAAAAGGGATCAGAAATGGGGAGGATTGTTTTAATACAAACCTTATTCTTATTCTCCACAAACATTGGGCTTTGGCTTCTAAGAGGAAGGCCAAAAGTGGCTCCTTTGGAAGGTTTTAAAATCTCCCTTATTCCTTATTAATAGATTTTCAGGCAAGAAGGAAGGAGACAGATCAGACCATCTCATATTACCAAGAATGAAACAAGCAAACATACAAACAAACAACAACAAGAAGAATAAGGACTAGACAGAAAAAGAAACTGCTTATATTAAAAAAAAGCAAAACCATATTAAACAGGATAAAAATTCAACTTGGGAGCTTCTATCCTTTTACAACTGATTTAGGCTGTATCTGCACTACAGAAATAATCCAGTTCAAAACAGCTTTAACTCTCCTGGTTCTATCCTATGGAATCCTGGGATTTGTAGTTTGTTTTGGCATGAGAGCTCTCTGTCAGAGAAGGCTAAGTGTCCAAAGGTAAAATCCCAGGATTCCATAGCACTGAGTGGTTAAAGCGCTGTCAAAGTGGCTTATTTCTATAGTGTGGATGGAGTCTTCTTGGGAAAGGGGCTGATGCTGGGGAAAAGAGGAGGAATGCAGGAAGAAAGGAGGACAGCTGGACGGACGGAGGGCCACCTGCAGCTGGACTGGCCTTCCTGAGCGGTCAAGACCTGAGCTGGGTTGTGGATGATGGCCACTCTAAATATTAATATTAATATCCTTCACTATTGATTGTAATTAAGGAGGGGATCAGATTCCTCCTTTCAATAGCATCAGGAAAATGTTTAAGTGTTGTTAAGTTTGGAAATCCTGTTTGGGGTCCCTTCTGACTTTAGAGCCCTTTCATCCTCCATTTTGGGTTCCCTGAAGGCCTCAAACTGCCAACTGCCAAGCACTGAGGCAGAGGGAGCCATTTTGTGTCCTGGAGGCCATTTTGTGTCCCGGTGGCCTTTTTCGCTTCTGTCAGCCATTTTGTGTTCTGGTGGACATTTTGTGCTGGTTGTGACTGTGGGCAATAATGTTCCGGAACATTATCTGAAGCCTCAGTTGAACATGTCAGGAAATGACATGCATGTGGCCACTAGGTGAAGCTGTTGTGCAAGTTATATACAGCTCTAGTGGCAGTTATTTGTGTCAGCATTGTGTCATCATTGGAATGTTGATGCAACTGTCAACTGTCCTTCCTAACTGTCACTGAGAAACAGAGTGAGACAGTTGGTGTGTGAGAGCAACTGCCTCTCTGTGGATGGTGTTACTGTGGCTGCATCACAGGTTGTGTTATTATTGTTGGTTGGTGTAAATAGTGTGTATTAGAGACGGTTGTCCAATACACTGTAAATATTGCACACGAAGATTAAAGTCCTCGTGAAGAGTGAAGGCTTGTTCTGTAGTTATTTCTCAAAACTGGAGCTCAAGGCCCTTTGCAGTGGTGAATGAATATTTCCTTCTTGACCAGAATACCTTTGCAGACATCTCCACAGATTCCTTCTTCCTGGTGTCCTGTTGACCTGGTTCAACTCTGCAGGTGGTTGTGGTGGACACAGCGCGTCTTTCCACACGCCCCAACAGAACAGAGGTTCCTCTTTCTCTCTCTGAGGCTCCAGAGCGAGAAGGAGGCCAGGCTCATTGGGCCAAAAAGAGGGCTGGGTGTCCCTTTGTGCCTCTGACCTTCCATTTTGGGGGGAGGGAAGGGAGGGAGGGAGGGGAGGCAGGGGACCCAGGGCCAGTGGGGAGGCTGGGCTTTGGGAGCTGGGAGAGAGAGGTGGGGAAAGAGACACTCCCTTTGGGCCCTAGCTGGGGAGGGTCCCACCGGTCCTTGCCTCCCCCTTTGGGAAAGGAGACCCCCTCAGCCCCATGGACTCACTCCTGCCACTCATTCCTAGAATGGCTGTGACTCAGAGGAGTTTCCTAGGCATTGTCACCTTCTGCCCTCCATGGCCATTGGCACTGACCTTTTCCCATTGCCTTCCCTCCCTCAGCCCTGTGGACCTCCTCCTCCTTCGCACTCAGAGCAACCCTTCTCTACGGCTGAGGAGACAGCCTCTGACCCAGGGAAGCTCTGGCCATAAAGGGCTGCAGAAGAAGCCTTTCTGGAGCTGCAGGAATCGGGGTCTTTTTACTGAAGGTAGGCCTTTATTCCTGGAGCTGAAAGAGGACCTTTGTTTGAATGTTTCAGTCCAGGATTGTATGGAAAGGTTGCAGCTGAGAGATCGAGCCCATGCTTTGCAGGAATAAAGTCCCAAATTCAGTCTCTGGCAGCATTGTCTTCCCAGAAGGTGGAAGGGAGATTTCCAGACCCCAGATACACAGTGCACCAGTGAGTCCTTTTTATGGGGACTGTGTGTATATGTTGTTTACTAGAACTTTGTGAGGTATTTTTTTCTCTTGGATTATAAAATGAATTTACATACGTCTTCACTTCCAAAAAATGAGCTTAATCCAGGATGCAATCTTCACTCATAAACCTATACATTTATAGATTTTTGTTGTATAAGTGCTACATATTCAGCAGTGTGCATCTTTTTAAAAAATATACAAGGAAAAGTAAAGAAATTGTGATTTTGACAATAGATCCATTCAGAAACAATGCACACAAATGTACATGCCTCAGTTTCTGTGTAGTTTTAGCAAGCAGAGGAAGGAGGTGCATACTTCATGCTCCTGCTATGACTGACGCACACAAACACACACATTTTGTAATTGTACATTTGTAAACTGCTTTGATCTTTTTGGAAATGTGTCATATACATAAATTTATTATTATTATATTATATGATAAACACAGCAGTTAAGCTCAGAGATTTGTCTCATTTTTAAAATGAAATGAATATTTTCACCAGTGTCTAAATGGCGAAGGGGGCGTGATGAGTGGAGGCCACTGATCAGATCATTGAAGAAATACAGGTCTTATCCAGCCCAGGGGCCAGAGTTTCTACACCTGGAATATAAATAATAGTATCAAAGAATCATAGAGTTGGAAGATACCCCAAGGGCCAACCAGTCCAACCCCATTCTGCCATGCAGGAACTCTCAATCAAAACATCCCTGACAGATGGCCACCCAGCCTCTGCTTAAAGACCTCAAAGGAAGGAGACTCCACTGCACTTCAAGGAAGAAGTGTGTTCCACTGTCGAACAGACCTTACTGTCAGGAAGTTCCTCCTAATGTTGAGGTGGAATTTCTTTCTTGTAGCTTGCATTCATTGTTCTGGGTCCTGTTCTCTGGAGCAGCAGAAAACAAGCTTGCTCCCTCCTCAATATGACATCCCTTCAAAAATTTAAACAGAGCTATCATATCACCTGTTAACTTTCTCTTCTCCAGGCTAAACTTCCCCAGCTCCCTAAGTCATTCCTCATAGGGCATGGTTTCCAAATCCTGCACCACTTTAGTTGCCCTCCTTTGGACACACTCCAGTTTCTCAACATCCTTTTTGAATTGTGATGCCCAGAACTGGACAAAATGTTCCAGGTGGGACCTGACCAGAGCAGAATAGAGTGGCACTATTACTTCCCTTGATCTAGACATTATACTTCTATTGATGCAGCCCAAAATCGCTTCTTTGCAGGAATGACATGGAGAACCTTACTGAAATCAAGATATACTATATCCATAGCATTCCCTTCATGTACCAGGATCATCTACCGAGATTAGATTTGTTAGGCATGACTTCTTTCTCTGAAACTAATATTGACTTTTTGTGATTATGGCATTGCTTTCTAGATGGTCACAGAGAATCTCTGTTTAATGATCTGCTCTTTAATCTATCCATAAAGAAGGTGGTCCTCCTCGTCCTCCTCCTCCTCTTCTGCATGAAAGAGAAATCAAATTCTCATCAGTGATGATGACGCAGCATGGAAAAATTAACATTCCTGCCTTTAAAGTCTTTTTTTAATTAATTTTTATTGAAACTAAAGTACATACAATGAATTTTATACAATGCATAATTATGTATATATATTTTCTACTTCTATTGCAACTTATCTGAATTTAAAGTCTGAGGACGCCTGAATTGTGTTGGTTAAACCTAGTGTAGATCAAGTCAACCCATAATTGACTGGTGAGTCAATCTATAGGTAACTCCAAGAGACTGAGTGATTCTACTCTGATCAGGACTAAGTATAGGATTGGATACAGGCTAAGATTTAGTCCTACTTGTGGCTAGAACAGGACATTCCCAAGCCAAGATGGCCAGGCAACAGTGTGGAAAATAGGCACTCTCCACATGGGCAGAGACACTCTGAGAATTGTGACTTCTCTGCATGCAGAAGGCTGCCATGGGAATTGGTTGTTCTCTTCCCATCAGCTCAATCCTCTGGTGCCCTCCTGATCCTGGGAGGAGGGCTGGATCACAATGGAAGGGGGGCAACCAGAGAAGAGAGAGCTCCTTTCCTGCCCTGCTTGACTGGGGAACTCCCTGGGGGATGGAGGGCAACTGCTTTAGCCAATGGGAGAATGGGAGGCCACTAGGCCAGAAAGCCTGACCCAGCAGAACCCTCTATGCTCCAGTGTTGCTTCGTGTGGAATCGGACTAGGAAGCAAATGCCCACCTCTGCATAGGCCCAACGGAGGCATATGTCATCTGCGTGTGTCACCAGCAGGATGCTGTTCTCTGTCTCTTTGAGTGCTGCAGGGCTTCTTGCCAAGCCAATCCTAACCCTGGTCCCTTTTCTCAGGACCTTCATCTCGGCCTCCTTGTACACGGCTTTGGGGCCTGTCTTTCTGGAAGTGACCCAAGTGCAGGACCACCAGGACCCCTGCCCACCTGATGGCCAACACAGAGGCCAAGCGGAGGGAGTTGGGCTCCAAGAGAAGGAGGCTGCTGAGGTACAACAACTCTTTGGTGAGTCACTATTCTATTAGCTTCATCTGGGTCACTGCTGGGCCAATTTATGAAAGAAAGCAAATAAATGTACTATACGTGTCGGGATAGTCAGTATTCTAATCTATCATTAATATCCCAGCCATGGCCTAAATTATATTGTATATTACATTCAAAGAATTTGAGACAAACTGGACCTCAAAGGCAGTACCTTTTTTCATTGCTAACAGAATTTAAAGTTTATTTCCTGGACTAAATTCTGAGGTGATCAAATAATTTTTGGGATGCATCATGTGCTTCTCCCTCCCCTTTTATTTGTCATTCTCTGGATGAGGGCTATTTTCTATTGCAGGTGACCTTTGCGGATGTGGCGGTATATTTCACCGAGGATGAATGGAAACTGCTGACGAAGAAGCAGAGACTTATGTACAAGGATGTGATGATGGAGAATTACGAGAATGTGGCCTCTGTGGGTAAGGAAGCTGAATTCATTGCCCTTACAATAAGACTGAGGGCCCTTTCATTCTACATTATCATGGCACTAAGATTCTACTTTTGAATTATAGAATCAAATACTTTAAACAGATAACAACAACCATCTAGTTCAACCCCTTGCCATGCAGGAATACACATTGAAAGCCTCACCAGCAGATGGCCACCTGGCCTTTGTTTAAAGACCTTCAAAGACCATTAAAGACCTTCAAAGAAGGAGCGCTTTAGAAATTAATAATAATAATAATGATGAGATGCCACCATGCTCTGAGGGAGTATATTCCTCTGTTGAATAGCTCTTACTGTCAGGAAGTTCTTCCTAATGTTTTGGTGGAACCTCTTTTCCTGTGGCTTGCTTCCATTGTTCCGTGTCCTTTGCTCTAGAGCAGCAGAAAGCAAGCTTGCTCCATCCTCAGTATCTCTTCAAATATTTGAACAGGGCTATCCACTCTTAACCTTCTCTTCTCCAGGCTAAACATTCCCAGATCCCTAAACCACTCCTCATAGGGACCCTTCACCATTTTTATTGCTCTCCTTTGGATAAACTACAGCTTCTCAACATCCTTTTTGAATTGTGGTGACCAGAAGTGGACACAGTATTCCAAGTGAGGGTCTGACCAAAGTAGAACAGAATTGCACTATTACTTCCCTTAATCTATAACACAGAATCAAAGAGTTGAAAGAAACTAGAAAGGCCATCCAGTCTAACCCCCTGCCATAACACTATACCTACATTTATGTAGCCTAGAATCACATTGGCCTTTTTAGCTGCTGCATCAAACTGTTGACCCAGGTTCAAGTTGTGGTCTACCAGGACTCCTAGATCCCTTTCACACATAGTTTGTCGTAGCAGCTTTCTATGAAATCTTGGAATTTGTAGTTTAGTGAGTCACTATTGCTCTCCACTTTCTAAGGACTCTAAATATCCTATCCTAAACTGTCAATTCTAGGATTTTGTGGGAAGGAACCATGGAGATAAATGATTTTTGACTCCAAATGCTCCTCAGCCCATCCCTGACCCAGTTTCCTGGCTTTTTTGACCCCTCTTCAAGCCTTTTGAGACTCTGGAGAGACTTCTTGGGTAAAATCCCTCTGTTGGCCCTGCAATGGCTTAGAAGACAATGGCAATGTCTCTAATGTTTCTTTTCCTGCCTGAGCTTTCTTAGTTCCATGGTTGATTCAAGAGGCCCTTTGTTACCCAGAATGCTGGAGTCTGGGGAGGACACCCGCAAGTGCTATGCTTTTAGGGGAATTTGTTACTTAGCTGAAAAGAGAGATATAGTTTGGTTGGGCCAAGAGCGACCTTGGGATTCAGCTTAACTAGACCAGGCCTGGAAGCACACAGAACTCCAAAGGCATTTGAAATAGGTTTTTTTTTAATTGAGGGGAAAAGCATAGCACACACACACATGTAAGTGTTCACATACATGCACAAGAACTAGATAACAGGTGAGAATGGTCAAGAGATGTAAGACTTTCATAATGGTAATACTTTACCTTGGTGGATCTTGATTCCAATTGCTGAGGGTTTGAAATGGGAAGAGAAGTCAGGAGCTCATGCGACAAGTGGGGTTGGCGACTGCATTGAGGTGCTTAGCCATATGAACCCACAGACTGTCTGTCTGTAATTGGACTGACGTCAAAGAACAGCCATCCAGGACAGATATTTACACTGTAATTGTTGCTTGGGGGCAGAAACCGAGTGTTCAAAAAGGTTTAAATCACTTTAGAAAGATTCCTGGGGGAGAGAATGGTTTGAAACCAAATTAAATGCAATGGGTGCTTGGTGGAAATATCTCAGACACAAAGGATTAGCACACTGGCTCTGGGTCCTTCTTGACTCTGAATTCCTATCGTGTTCACAAGCCAATATGCAGCACTATCTGAGGGTGACGCTACCAGATGCAGCTCAACAATAAAATAGCAGAGTACAGAAGCAAATATCCAGATATAGATATTGGCAATGCACTGACCACTTTCTACACTAAAAATAAATCACAAACACAGTTGATTTAATCGAAATCCTTGGAGGTTCTCTATCTTGAGTTACAACATAATACAAATATTTGAAAGCTCTCCTCTCTGACTTCCTTCAACTTCACCATCTCTTGCACACACAACTCCGGTCCAATCTACACCAATCCACATGTGAGCTGTATACTGTATTGGTTGGGAGTCATATCCTGGTGCCAAACAGCATGAAGTGATTTCTGCAGTTAGCTTGCATCATGCCATGTGCTCTGACTCAACACTTTATGGCAGTCTCACAGGATATGATGCCACCTGTCAATCAAAGTTTTTTTGCACATGTTTCATGGAATATTTTTTCAACAGTCCTTTGACTATCTGCTTCCACTGATTCCTTCAAGGCAGTCCCCATCCAGTCTCTTCTTTGCTAGCTCCTATGAGTAAGGATACAATCGCTCCATGGATTTACGGGCATAAGCAGCAGGGTCATGCTTGGGTTACTCAAGCAACTTTATTAATTTAATCTCAAATAAGGAGGGTTTAATGAGGGCTAAACCCTGGATTAACACCCTCCGCTTTTAACTCTGATTTTCAATCTTATCTATCATTGTCCTTCTTTGCAGAAGAATATTTGAGTCATGAGAGATTCCACAGAGGAAAGAAGTCACATAAGTGCCAGCATTGTGGCAAACGTTTGGCTTACAAGTCTATCCTTGTCAGACATCAGAGAATCCACACAGGAGCAAAGCCATACAAATGCCAGCATTGTGGGAAATGTTTTTCTTCGAAGTCATACCTAATGACACATCAGAAAGGTCACACTGGAGAGAATCCATACAAATGCCAACTTTGTGGGAAATGTTTTGCCTCCAAGTCAGTCCTTGTCATGCATCGGAGAGTCCACACAATAGAGAAGCCATACAAATGCCAGCATTGTGGGAAATGTTTTTCTTTGAAGTCATACCTAATGACACATCAGAGAGTTCACACAAGAGAGAAGCCATACAAATGCCAGCATTGTGGGAAATGTTTTTCTCAGAGGTCAAGCCTAGTGAGACATGAGAAAGGCCACACAGGAGAGAAGCCACACAAATCTCAGCAGTAAACTAACATTATTTTTCTCAAAATGGAATATAAGAAAAATATTTTTATTTCAGTGGTGCTAAGGAAAGCCCTTTTGATTTGTTTGTAAGGTTTGTCTGTCCATGTGTCTGTTTATGTTTTAATGCTGTATTTTGTTAAGTTTAGGTTTTAATTGCTAATAGTATAGATAGTTGCTTTAGGTTCTAAATTTGGCTGGGGATTATGGATCTTTTTATACATTAGCTAGATGGGGGTCTGGGATAATTTTACAACTGGCTTAATAGTTATAGGAATGATAACTTTTGCAATGTGTGGGATGTTGGCTGAAGAAAGTTGTAGTCTGGCATTAATTGAAAGGGGGCTAGTTTATGGGGATGACAAAGAGACCTAGTTTCCTGTGGGGCAGAGACTGTGGGAATTGAAGGTGGGGGCTATGTCTGGAAGAGGGTGGAGTTTTAGGTTTTGGGGTTTTAATGTATTGTTTCTCTTGGAGTGGGCACTTCTGGCTGAAACACTGAATTTCTGACTCTGTATTCTCAATAAAGTTCTTTGCTATTTCAACACACTGGACTCTTTGATGCACAGAAATTTTGAATTTGGGCGAAAAGGACCCTTTCTTCTCTCCTCAGTCCTCAGCTCCATTCCCAGCCATAAGAACAGCAGAGGCAAACACACACACACACAAACATACATGATACACAGAGCTTGATTTCCAAAGTAGAGCCTTCCTTTCTGCCTTTCCCTCCTGAGTCCAGCTCTGCACCTTGGGCTCCATTGCAGTCTCCTCAAAGGAAGAAAGGAGGTGTTAGAATCCTAGTTGTATTCTACCAGATATATGCTTTATATTCTGTTGGTGGGGATGATGGGGGTTGCTTTTGCTGGGGCTAGTTTAGTTAGAGCATGTAGGAGCTGAGCAGTGCCAGGTGGGTCTTATCTTAGTGGCCTTGGAGATCTCTCTCTCAGAGAGTTGGAATGCAGCATAGAGCGGAGGGAGTTGGGAGCTGAGGGGGGAGAGAGATGGATGAAGTAGTAACAGTGAGAAAGAGCTGGAGATGTTCTTTCGCGCGCTTTTGGCTGGGGGTGGAGTAGACCTGATTGAGGGTTTTAGCTATTGCTTCTGCGGGGAGGGGTCAGTCTCAGCTAAGACGCTGAATGATGTGGAATTGCTGATTCAGGGGCTATAAATAAAGTTCTGTTTATTCTTCATGAAGCTGACTGGTTGATTTTCCTGGATTCTGGTCCTGCATTCTGACAGGAAGGAAGGAAGGAAGGAAGGAAGGAAGGAAGGAAGGAAGGGGAGGCCACTGAACCCCTGGCACATACCTTCCTTTCCTGCAAAGGCCTTAGTGAAATCAGCAGCAGCAGCAGCAGCAGCTAGGCCATGCGCATGCTGAGGAGGAGCCTCGAGGGGGATGTTGCGGTCGGCCAGGACCAAAAGCCTAGGTGACTCCAGCTCAGAGACCAGTTGTGTCAGATTGGCTAGGGAGTCTGTTAAGGAACAGGGCGGAAGTAAACCAACAGAATCCACAGACTTTCCTAGTCTTTGAGCTTAGTAAATACGTTCAGTTTGGTCGATCATACGGATAGGTATTCTGCTCAAGACAAGATTGTCTTCATGGACCAAAGCGACGTCCCCTTACCTGCTCACTGATGGAGAACCCGGCTGGTAAGGCCCGATCCCAAGTGGCTGAGCTATCATCATCCAGCCAGGTCAGCCTCTTCGTCCAGTAGGAGGTCATGGACTATGTGTGTTTTATTTTTGACTGACCTGGCATTACACAAGAGCAAGGAAAGGTTCTGTGGTTGGTTTGGTATGCTCTCCAGGTCTTTTGGGATAGCAGGGGGAATGGAAGGGGAGAGAGATATCTGTCAGGGACCTAATTGCAGCCCCTCTTGCAAAACAAAAGGCAGTACTTTGAAAAAGGAACAGCTTTTATTGAAGAAGAAGTAATGGAAGTGACTTTTTTGTCAAGAATGAAAGAAAGTATAAACATATCCCTTTTATAACCATATGAATCCACCCCACTCCATTTACCAATAAAGCTAATTAATGGGATAGCCCTTTCCCGCACAGCGTTCTCCCGCCTTTTCTGCGCAGTGTCCTCCCATCCAGCATTCTGGCAGCTTTCCTAAAAGCAATGAAGCTCTCATGTGCCTTTTCTCAACCACTGCACCTTTGGCCTTGGACCACAGAACTCAGCCACACAACAGTTTTCATTAACATTATGGCTTAACAATATATATAGCTATCTATAATATAAAACCTTATCAATCTCCACATAATATGATACCATATGAAAATATAATAAGCATAAACCCATACCAATAACTCTCCATGTTCCCCCTCCTTTTACAGAGACAGTCTTTTAAATTCAAGCCTCTGTTAGAAGGGTGATTCCCACACATTCCAATCCTAGCAAAGAAGCACATTCTTTAGCCATGATCTCTCTACCTCTTTCTAGTATCTTCTATTAAAGCACATATTAAAACATATTATTTTAACCCACCATAAATCCCATTTATCTTAATTCTACTCTAAACCTAAACCTATAACCCTTATGGCATGAATCCCTAAATGAATAAATGCATGAATAAAGGGATTCATGACATATTGTGACCTCAGGCTGATGCTCCTTGCCTCCAGCAATGAGATGGAACCATTGTGAATTTAGGCTAATGCTGCTTACCTGAAGGTTTGAGATGTGACCATTGGAACCTGAGGCTGATGCTGCTTGCCTGAAACATTGAAACTGGCCCATTGTGATCTCAGCCTCATGTTCCTTGTCTGAAGAATTGAGACCGTACTATTATGACTTCAGGGTGGTGCTCTTTACCTGAAGGATTTATACTGAACTTTTGCAACTTCAAGCTGATGCTCCTTCCCTGAAAGATTGAGATGGGAGAATTGTGACTTCAGACTGGTGCTGTATACCTGAAGGATTGAGACTGGCCCATTGTGTGTCAGAACTAGTGTGTAAGAGTTCTGTCATAAAAGGTAAAAATATTAGGGTTTGGTTATTAAAGTAGGAGTTATAGTGGTAGTTCATAGTAGGTAGTGTAGAGTGATGGGTATAGAAAGCACTAATGGAAAATGCTAGAAGGACAGATGGAGAGGTTTTTAGATGAAGGAGGGCGTTTGGAGAGGGGCTGGGGTTGCAGCTGTAGATGGTTCTCAAGGAGGAGTGAAGCTGGCTTGGGAACACTGCTCTTCAAGATGAGGCTGTCTGGGAGAAGGGAAGGGGAAGTATAGACAACCTTGGTATCTATGCAACCTCCGCTTGTGTTGCTTTAGCTTGGGAATTAGAGGCTGGCTTAGGGAGGGGTTGAACAAGGTCCTTTGGACTTCAGACTTTGCAAAAAGGTGTTAATGGATGTTTCTGCCTGGATTCATCAATAAAGCTTCTTTTGTTTCAAATGAGTTTTATTTTTTGAGCACAGGACTGACTCCAGATCTCACCGTTTGCAAAGTCTCACAGTTTTAACTCTAATGGAGACCCAGGAACAATAAGAGTTCTTGGGGAACCCAGTGGTTCTGGAGAGTCCGGTGGTGGAGGAGCACCTGCCTTCTTCAGAGGAACTAGGAGCCAAGCCCAAGACTGGAAAACCTCCTGAAGCTCACACCATCCAGGCCATCACTGGAGGATTTGGGTTTCCGGCCCCAGACTGGGGAAAGGAAGGCCGTCGGGGGGAGAGTGACAGCCTGGGACCTGGCAGTGGGGGAGTCGCTTGATAGCTGCCCCAGGACAGAAGAACCCCAGGTAGACGTTTATCGAATGGAAGAAGACAGAAAGGAAATAAAGGACTGTATGAAGTGGATGGTGTCCAAGTTAAAGATGTAAGACAAATGTGTGAGTTATGACTTAAACCCAGAGCTGAAGAACCAAAGAACCAAAGAATGGTGTTTTAACACAAGCTAAAGAACTAAACAAGATGGTTCCGTGCAGAGCATTGATGTGAAGGAGGGATTTGACAACTGAGACGAGGAAAGGCTGAGGAATTTGGAAGCTGAATCTGGGAGATGTTCAGGTGTGTC